>JAIPUU010001150.1:0-11879 GCA_020466095.1 Chlorops oryzae
TTGATATAATGAGCGTTTTCATTATATATTTTTTGACTAAAAACAAAAGGTTCAATGGAATTCTTTCATTCCAAATAAAACAATTGCCAATTTTTTATATAATTCGATTGAAGTTTAATATACAAAAAGGGCGCGTGCTCTTTCAATGATTTACAACATCAGACTGACTTCATAGATTTTCATATAAGCGAGCGAAGAGAAAAATAAACTTGAGAGTTTATGCAAATAATATGTAAAAAAAAATAGATAAAAAAAAGAATTGCACACATCTTCAACAAAAAAACGCAACGCGTAGGTGGCGTGATTTCTAGTATGTACATCAAATTCTTTCGGCTCCCTTTTATACGAAACCGGGTTTTCTACACGAAAGCAATTGGCGAAAACGAAATGATTTTGTTAGAGATGTGCGCAATAAAAAGTGAAGCATCGATAACTCAGTTACTGTTCTGAACACTTCTAAAAATGATATTTGAAACTTGTTCTGATATCTAAGAAAAAAAATTACAATGAATTTAATAATTTTTCTTTTGGAAAATGGGTGCGGAAAAAAAATCTTTAAAATGGCTTATCCAATTGGGAAGCCTATACCAAAATACAATTGGAAAATTTTTGGAGATTTGACTACCCGCCTGTTTTCCAAAGACCAACTTTTCATTTACAAAAAAAAATAAAGACTTTATTGGTATCCTTTGATTTTTAGGATTTGTTTAAAGTTGTTGGTCGAGATCTCGAACGCCAGCCAGATAATGGCTAAAGCATAGACTAAAGGTATTCTAGGGCGCTTCAGACACCATTTTACGTGAAACAAGGGAGCAAGTTTACCAAGCAAATTTGAGCAAAGAAATTTTAAGCCTAATTAAGGATCAAACCGTACTAGGGCCATTTTCGAAAATTGGAGAAGCAGCCTTTTTAGTCAATAAAGTTTAAGATACAGTAAGTGCATCGGAACGATCTACGAGCGAAAAAATTGAGGAATTAGAACTGACCATAAACGCCCTGAAAAACAGTTGCAAATCGTTTTAAGATCAAATAGAAAATCAAAATAGTTTAAAAGAAGAAGCAGAAAAAGAAAATCAGATTTTAAGAGATACATTAATTAAAGAAGTCGGTCCTACGGTTGCGGACACCAATCAACACAGCAAGAAAAAACTTAAAGAAAGTGAAAAAGAAACTGCATTTTTAAAACAGGAATTAAGAAAATTAAAAAACAGATTGAAAACAGTCTGTGTCCCCTCTCCGGTTTCAACTCCAAATCCTGCACGGAAAACTAGACTGGCAAACCAAAAACATACTTGCGCCATACTTTTCGGGGCCAAACAATCCAGAGTTGAGCTTAGAAGTAGATAAATTTATCACTGGTATCGAGTTACTTAAAAGCGTTGTGGGAAACTTTAACATAATAAACGTTATAAAATACATAAAAAACCGATTAACAGGCATGGCCTACATGAAAGTAAGCCAAAAATCAATTAGCAACTCAGGTGAGCTTTGTGATTTGATAAAAGGAGAATTTTTGAAAAGACGAACCCTTGAAACTATTAGGTCAGAAAAAGCAAGCTCAGAGCAAAATAATGACAAGAGGGTATCAGCATTTGGTGGCAGATTAGAATTTTTATTAAATGAAGCAGAAGTTGTAATTAAAAAATCAAGAAAAGATGTAGAGGCACTGTCGGCGCTTAGCGAATATAGAAAGCTGGCCACCAACAAGTTCATTTTCGGTGTGAGGGATTCTTATATGCAAAAAAGACTTGAAGATTCAAAAGATCAACCACTTGCAACCCTAATTAAAGAAGCAAAAAAGTCAGAAGACCTCCATGCAGAAAATTATAAAAATAATTACTGCAGCCAACTTTTAAATAAAACACCCCCAGTAGGAATACAAAAGATTAAGTTTTTTTTTTGCAATTTGGAAGGCCATACTTGGGATATCTGTGCCCAAAGAAGGAATACTCCATGTTGCACCAGTTGTGCCGTATATGGGCACCAGTTTAGGGCACAATGCGATAAACAAAATTAGGCTATGAGTCAAAATACATGTGCATATTGCGGAAAGAAGGGTCATTCAGAGGGAAAATGTTTCAATAAAATGAAAACTTTGTTTTAAAATATTTGAAGGATAAATGGACATATAAGCACCCCCTTCTGTAAGAAGAAGCTTGAGAATGATTATTTACAAAGAAATCAGCAGCAGAATAGAGAAACATTTAGACAAAACGGAAAAAAAAACGGAGATATAAATTTTAATAGAAACAGAGATGAAAATTTTAACTTCTACAGACCACCTAACAATAGTAATAGAGCAGAAAATAGTAACAGGGGACCAGATACAGGAACCAAGCCTTCGACTAACAGAGACATAAAATGTTTTAAATTCTCTCAAGTGGGCCACATTTCGAGATTTTGCCCCAATCCACCACAACAAGGAAATGTGGATCAGGGAAACTTCCAGCGGCCCGGTCTCGGCAAATAGACCGGAATGCCCAAATAAAACGAGAATATGATAAGCCGAGTCTAGTTCTTAGTTTAAAAACGAAAGAGGGCACAACAGAAAATAATAACGAAATAGAAGAGCTGGACATAAATAAAATATTTGTAAAGACAGAAATTGAGAATTTAGAACGTGAAAGGAGTAAATACGTTGATGAAGACCAAATTCTGAAAATGATCCAGGAAAATTGTTCTGTTCTATGCAATAAGATTAGCCTGACTGAAACTAGCCCCCAAATTTTCGAAACACAATGTTCCAGTTCAGTGTCGGACAACGCGTTTGTAATTTTTGCTTGTGGACAAGCAGTAAACAAGGAGCTAAGCCTGTTAGTGGACACTGGCGCTGACACAAGTTTGATTAAATGGGAGGCGCTAAAAAATGCGGAAAAAGTAAATGAATTTGAAACGAAGATTTTAGTGGGATCCTTCGGAGGCAATGTTAAAAGTAAAGAAATAGTTTAAATGGTAGATTCCAATAACAAAAAGTTAAAGTTTATGTTTCATGTTTTACCCAAAGGAAGTAAAAATCCGGGAGGTGAGCTAATATGCAGAGATGAGCTGTGTAATAGGTCCTTTATAGACATTATTAGTAAGAATATATCATTTTTCGAAAATGGTGGACAGATTGCTTCACTTCCACTTGTTAGTTCCGCTAATAGCAATCGGATTTGCACCATACAACGAGTCAAAATCCAGGCTAGGGAGGCAAGGGTAGTAGAAATATGCAAAGACAACTTTTCAGGAGAAATAGTTGTTCATAAAAAAGAAATTATGCCAAATGTTTTTGTGGGAGGCACAATTACAGAAATTCTAAGAGTAAAAGGCTACGTGCCCATGCTAGACGCATATACCACAGACATTCGAATAGAACTTTTGGGGTTAGAATACGATTGTGGCACAGATTTTGAGCATTTAGGGATTCCAAACATAAATCAGTTGCAGAACGGAAAAATTGAAAATAATCGTTTTGAACATTTGATGAACTCAGTGGATTTAGATAAAAATCTGAATAAAGCAGAATTGCATTCCATAAAAAAAAAATTAAGAGATTAAACCGATATATTTCTTTTGCAAGGAGATAATCTGTCAAACACTACGGTATTAAATCATGAAATTCCTACGGAACCGGGAAAAGCTCCAATTAAAAGTAGCCAGTACAGGTTGCCGGAACATCATAAAGCAGAAATAATTTTGCAGGTTAACAAAATGTTGGCATACAACATAATTAAGCCAAGCAAAACGCCTTGGAATTCCCTCATAATTTTAGTTCCAAAAAGGACAGGAAAAGATGGCGAGAAAAAATTGAGATTTGTAGTTGATTTTCGAAAATTGAATTGAATTGAAATTACACTTAAACAAGTTTTCCCTATTCCAAGAATAGATGAAATTCTTGATCAATTGGGATGTAGCCGTTATTTTTCCACCTTGGATTTACCTAGCGGCTATCAGTGCTGGTCGATGAACAGGATAGACAGAAAACAGCCTCCAGCACGGGCATGGGCCATTTCGAATTCATTAGAATGCCTTTCGATCTAACTGGGGCACCAGCCACATTTCAAAGAATTATGAATAGTATTTTGACGGATATTCAGGGAATTCATTGCTTTGTTTACCTTGACGACATTGTCATCTACGCCAGGAATTTAGAGGAACATGATATTCGACTAAGAAATGATTTTGATGTTTTAAGGGAAAACAATCTGAAACTTCAAACAGAAAAATGTCAATTCCTTAAGAGAGAAGTAGTTTACTTTGGGCAAAAATGTTCAGAATCAGGAGGTTTACCTGATCCAGCAAAAGTAGAACCAGTTAGAAATATTAAATCACCCGAAAGCATCACAGAATTGCAGTCCTTTCTTGATTTGATCAACTATCATAGAAAGTTTATTCCCTAGGCAGCTCAAATATCCTTGCCATTAACAAAATGATTAAGAAAAGATGAGAAATTTATTTTGAATAAGAATTTCCAAGACGCTATGAATTAATTGAAAGATGCAGTTACAAGCCCCCCATACTACAAAATCCTGCTTTCGAAAAGTTATTTATTCTTTCAACAGACCCAAGCAACGAAGCATTAGGTGCGGTATTGTCGCAAGGCGAGCCAGGACAGGATCTGCCAATATACTATGCTAGCAGGGCTCTTAGTGCAACCGAAAGACGATACTCCACGATAGAAAAGGAGTTTTTGGCAATCGTTTGGGCAGTTAAAAATTTTAGAACATACCTTTTAGGCAAACATTCAAAATTTATACCGACCATAAACCACCAAAGGGAATAGCAAATTTAAAAGAGCAAGACACGAGATTAGGGATTTAAGATTAAAACTTTAAGAATATGACTTCGAAATTCTTTATAAGCCTGGGAAGAGCAACCTTAACGCAGATGCATTAAGCAGACTTCCGAGTTCAGACAGACCAATAGCAGTAGTTACCCGATCAATGTCACAAGACACTCACGAACAATTAGACGAATTACAAAACGTAAGTGCGAATGATAATCCAAACAAAGATACAGCGGTGGTACTTACTGATCCAATAGAAATTCAGAAGGTGATGAAAATTTTCCATGACACCCCAATAGGAGGACATTAAGGTTTTGAAAAAACCTACTGTCGAATAAGAAAACAATATAAATGGGAGGGCATGCAACGACAAATAAGAACCTACATTAAAGCATGCGAAATTTGCCAGAAAAACAAAAGCTCTCGAGTAGACAAAATGCCGATGTCAATAACAGACACACCCTATAGACCTTTCGATAAAGTTTTTATGGACATAGTCGGTCCAGTAAGTTCTACGGTTGTTGATGTTCTTGCTGAATGGTGTTGGATTTCGAGCTTGGTGCTGTGTCGTCTAACTCCTCTGCTGCGTTTTAATTGGTTTTACATGTTTTGGCACTTTCCCCGCTTAGAACTGGTAGCGTGACGTTAGAGTGTGACGTGACGCTTTTCGACTCACAACATCCCTGCCTTCCTCGGCAAGTCACGAGCATCGTGACTGTTTATAAAATCGTTGCGGCTACCATGTTGAAATCTGATAATGCTCTTGTAAGTTGCTTGCTTGGGTGGGTGTGATGATTTCTTAGCATCCCGATCTTCTTGATAGTTGTGCAGGTGCGTGATGGAAATTTATGTCGCTGCTATTTGGTTAACTTTGCTGGGGTTTCTCTTGATTGATACTGTTCCGGTGTGGGATCTCAGTGTTTTGATGAAACTTTCAAACATTTCGATATTGGAAATACATATATGTTATACTTTACTTATTTTGATAAAAATTACTCGATACCAAAAAATTTATGAATCCATTTTCTTTTTTTTTCAAATCGTGCTGGCTATTAGGTTTTTTTTTTTTGTCGAAGACTTTGTTCTTATATACTTATTGTATTTTGTTTTCGAAAACTTAAAGATATATTTTTGATTTCTTAAAATTTTAATACATCAATCAAATAACTGAGTTTGAGTTCTTACAAATTTTAACAAATAATCTTTTTTTTAACTTTTCTTTTTACACATTCATCTCAAATACAATTAATTGCTAATTTAATATATGGGCATTTCCAAACGGACGCGACACTTAAATGAGCAATTTGAGCCCCGAATTCAAGTACGAGGCAAATAGTACTGTTGCTTCTCAATACTTTCGAGCAGCTAATGCGGAATTTTATATATATCAAAGTTTCTATGCAGTCCCGAATGTTAATATGCTATATACGGACGCGACAAAAAGTTTACTTTTTCTGGATATGCCCATATTTAAACTGTTCAAAAATTTCAAATGGCTTGAAAATTTTGATAGTCACATTGATTTTACATTGGTTTTTTTTTTCATTTCTTAAAATTTTAGTACTTCCTCGAAAACTCTTTTTTTTTAACTTTTTTTTGATACAATCAATTGCGTATTGCCTATATTCAGGATGGTCGAAATTTTCAAATGAAATGATTTTGAATTGTTTGTGTTTCGAAAAATTTTAAGGTCAAACGGATTTTATATTGTGCAAGAATTTAATAGACCCCTTCCCCCTGTTAATGGGAGATTCTTTTTTTTTTATACTTTGAATCATGTGGATGCATGTAAATATGTATCGACATGCTTCTTTGCCTCTAGGCCATATAGCATGTGCCTTGAGAAAATTACATCTCGGATTTCATCTGTTTTAGGTTGTTAAAAAATCTAAGTGATTTTAAGCTGTCTTTGGTTATTTCAATTAACCCTTTCCCCCTCTTAATAGAGGAATTGTTCGTTTTTGAATCAGACATACATATGTGCAAATGATCCATCAATACCTCTTGCCCTTTTGTTTCGTTTTGATAAGCTGATATTGATGAAAATGCTGACAATTTTATGATTATTTTTTAATTTTTTTGGTATTATTTTTGAAAACTGGCAAAAAAGAATTTTGTGAATGAACCATGTATCTATGTATGATGTATATTTTTAAGTGCAATTTTAACACTTCCAAAATTACTCGAATTTCACGAATGGTATGCGCAGTTCTGTGTGTAATTGCTTTGGTTTGTAAATCGCGCGAAATAAGTTCAGAAATATATGATTTACTTATGTCGTAATATGTAAGCATGTGCATGCATGTAATAGATATTCATGCAAATACTTTTTCGATGTCTGAATATGTGCATTAGACTGTTTCTTATTTTAAAAATTTTGATCAATTTCAAACCGCCGGGCGGAAAATTTTTCCATTTGGCATAAGACTGACTGGTTTCGGAGGTGATTTGATGGGCGCGCTAGGGCTCTAAGAAATATGAAAATAAAATTGTATGGGATATAGTGTGGCCATCCGTTGCTTATGATTATTTTTTTTTTATTTGGATTCTGCGGGAAACGGTCTAGAAATTTAACTTTGTAAAGAAAAGATTCACATTTCTTTTAAGATATAAAACAACAAAATCGGTTTATATTGGGCCGACCTGGGACGTCTTAAAGTCAAAATTTTGAGGATTTTAAAAGATACATCCGCTTGGAAGCGCTTGGTTGCCGCCGGAAAAAGAATTAACATATTTGCTATGCATTTTCGAAAAATATACAAAATAAGCCTTCAAACGAGTCTAGTATGAAGGATATTTAATAACTCTTTGTTGTTTTAATTATCTGTAAAAATTACTACCATTTTTGTAAAACTGAATTTTGGATTCCTCCTTTTAACAGGTCGAAAAATGGGTATGGTATCAAAAAATTAAATTTTCGATTCTGGTGCCGAAGACCACAAAGTATACCAACATTTTTGAGACTATAATCAATAAAATCCGTTAACGTTATCTAGTCATAATTTTATAATAAAAACGAAAAAAAAATTTCTTATTACTTTATATGCAACAAATCGTTAAATACGCAGAAAACAGACAAGTGGCAGCGCCGACGAAACTGTCAACAGCTTTTCACTAAACTAGATTGCATTATTATACGGCAAAAGACTTATTTTTCTCAATACAATATTTGTCGTAAAAAGTTTTTCTATTAAAATAAGAGATGAATCTTTGTATAAAATGGTTTTGAGCCATGTTTAAAAAAAAATCTTGTCCTGAAAATCAAACTTGTTTGGATCTCAACGGCATAAATTTTGATTTTTTTTTTTTTGTTATCTTTTATTCAGAAAATACTCTAAGATACACAGAAATTGTGCGCGAAATCTTTGTCTACAAGAAAAGTAAAAATTTTTGCGTGCGCCAATGAAAGTTCTTATTTTTTGCTGAATGTCATTCCAAAAAATTTTGCTGCTCAGGAAATATCTATAAATGTAAATTTTCCTATAATGAGTTTTATATAGATCACTATTTATTCGTTCATCTTAACTTTATTTCCGATGCCCATATTTATCTTTACTGTCATTTGATACTCGAGTAGCCCGTTAGCGTTCGGGATTATTCTCGTCTGAGAGGGCGGAATTGCTACAGCGTTTTCTGTACGAATTCTATTCCCTCGTTAGAGTAAGTTACTCTGGTGTCCGTCAATCCTATCGGTAAACCTTTTACAAGTCTCATTTTTCAATAATTTCCTTAAACATTTTTTCTTCTTAGCGTCCGTTGCCATATCTTCAAACAAATATGTTTCTGCTCCTGAATCAACCAAACGAGATATTATGTAATCGATAGCCTTGTTGCTGGGTAATTCGATCCACACATTATCTTTAATTGAATTCTCTGTTGCATTAACGTTTAACTTTTCCTTTATTATGTTCTTCTGCATTGTTCTTTCTTTGTGATCCTTGTGTTCATTATATAAATTCGTGTCCGACTTCTTGTAAAGAAATTTATTCTTCTTCCTGACATGTTCCTTATGCAAAATTTTTTTCTTGTAAAAGTCTTCTACATCAACGGCTCCCCCTCCTACTGCCTTAGATTGGATCGTCACTGTCTCTGCAGTACAAATACTTTTCCTAAAGGCTATATGTTCGGTTTATTCAGTTTTTTTGGATATCTATAAATTAATTCTTCGTCTGTTCACTTTTTTTTACAGCCTCATCTCCTGCCTCCCTGCACTCAGTTTCATTGAAAATTAACACTTATAGTCCTTCAATGGTGGTGTCATCGTTGTCAGTAGGTTTTTTCGAAAATTCTCGCTTAAAAAATCTGTTTCAGCTTTAGTGTCATCTAACGGATTTAATTCTTCATTTACGATCTGTTCCCTACTAAATGCGTTTTATGCCGTTGAATCTGATTCGTTGTTATTAAGCGTTTTCCCAAAAACATTTAAGTTTCTAATTGCAATTACTACTTCTTGCGTTCTGTTACGACATTTATAAAACCAAACGGGTATCTTTTCTCATGAAGATTGTAAATAAATTTATTATGAAAAGCCATAAAAACTAAAAAACGCTGATTCTGTCTTCGCCTTCACTGCATTCTTCGTCTTGAATGTCTTGCCTTGGTTTACTCTCATTTACTAATTCAATATTTTGGGATTCAAAATAAATTATTACATGAAATTTTTCATCTGTTTTCGATGGATGATTATACTCGTGCAAGTTCCTGCCTTGTCTGAACTTCAATAAAATTTATTTTTTACTCTCAATATTTTTTACTTTTCTTACAAACTCTACGTTCATGTATTTTTGACTTCAAAATTTCGAAAAATTTTCTTATGTTTCAACAGATTTTCCTTTTTACTTTCTATATGTTTTACTCTATAATAAATCCCGGTCCAGTCTATCTTAAAAAAAAATTTTACCTCTTACTGCGGTTTTAAGGAATGTAATTTTTTTATTTTTAATACAATCTCGACTTGAAAATTTTTTAAATAAGCGTCCAGTATTTATGCCTCAATGGCTTTTCGCTTCGAGCTACATTTTGGCAATGATTACAAAACCGGTTCTTAAAATTTTTTTTACGGATTTTCTCTAAATGGCTCATTTTTCTAAAATATATTTATTCAACCAAGGTATCGAAATGCATCGTCAACAGTAAGGACTCAAGGTGAAAAAATTGTTATTCAAAGTTTTTGTACTCACCATATTGTATGCGTATTTTGATATAGCTGTTATTCTTGTTGTTGGATGATGTCGCCTTTTACTTGCGCCGCTTTTTCCATTTTTTATTATTATTATTATATATATATATATATATGTATATATATAGTTTTTTTTATTTATATATATATAATTTTTATTCAAGGTACTCTGTTATGCCCTTATTGCGATTGTGCTGCTAAAGTGTCCTTCGCAAGTTTCAATCACACCCGGAACCTGACGAATTAGGTTTCACCACTGTTCGACAGGTTATAGCAGTGCAGTAGAAAAAGGGAACAACAAAATAATTGATACAATTCGGTACATTTATGTCGTTTTTCATTGAAGTGCCTTTTGGAAGTTTCACTCACGCCCAGTCCCCACTGAATAAGTTTTCACCACTGTTCAGTAGATTCCAATAAAATAACTCAAACATATCCAATATATATTAATCTTACCCCACTGTGGCCAAAAGTCTTTGTTTCATTTGCTATGATTTGTAAGTTTGAACGCCGTTCTATTGTGAAAGGATCGTGATTCGTTCCCGACTATCCTTAGTCGAATACCGGCTGCGCCAAAAAATGTTGTGTCATCCTACCGGCTGCGCCATAAAATGTTGTGTGCTGGGGATGGACGTCTAAACGAATACCACAAATAAGAACGCCATTGAAATTCGGTTACAATTATTGTTTATTGAAGTCCTTTTTCTTCTTATACATGACAATCCTATTCTGGCTTACTTAACTGCCCTAATCCCTAGCTACACTGAGATCCACACTTTGTCGTCCTGGCTCGTAAGTAGGTGCGAGAAAGTTGAGATCTGATTAGACTTTCGATTCTAAACTGTAAGTCCTCTTCCATAGATCGAAGCTCTGCTTAAATAGATCAATATTGCCGATCTAGCAATATTGGCTATTGGTTGATTTCATCAGCGTGACTTCGATTTTCCCCTGCCGGTGTGCCTACATTGCACTTGTTGTTGTTGCACCTGGCTCTTGTTGGTCTGTTGTGTGGATTGCCCTTTATTATAAGATTATTCATTTATTCTTTTTATTTAAAGTCTTTATTGATTATTTCGTTAAAGCAGCTCGGCGTATACGGCATAAGCTAGTATCGGCCCGAGTGCCTGAGTCTTACACAATGAATTCTGCTTTCTTAGAGCTATGACTTATATTTATATGAAATGGATAGAAATGGATAAGGGCGACAACAAGGGCTGCATGACACATGTGATGCACGCGCATAGAATTGGACTATGATTCCAACGGTCAAATAGCTTGCCGTTAAAATTAGAACAAAGACCGCTTTGACCGCACCCCTCTGAGTCGCTGTGCGTTCGGTATGCAATTCGAACCCTTTTGAAGTGCATTGGAATTTATGCGTCATGCTCGTTGTAAAGGCATGTGCTTCGCACATTTTTGAAGTGGTCTAGATTTGGGTCGAAGGTTTCTTATTTATTGCAACCAAATGTTTGTCAATATTATGACGTCGCTTAGTAGTAGAATTTATGGGATGTCTGCTTGTGTGGCCGTTATCCATGACAGCTTCCCTTTTTGGGAAAAAAAAACAAATTTTTTTCTTTCTTAAAAAAAACTTTTTTTTTTTTTTTTTTTTTTTTTTTTTTTTTTTTTCTTCTTCACATGCTTATGATTCTTATTGCAATATTTTAGTGTTAGCTGTTTAAATGTTTTATTTTAATACTAGATATTTTAATGCTAGCTGTCGACAGATTGTTAAACTACAATTATATAGTAAAGTAAAATTAGATGTTTAGGATAACTTTAGCCTATTTTTATGTACAACAGATTCTTTTGGTTTTGTGTTTATCTTGCAATTTCCAAAAATGTCGGTTTCAATCACCTTGTAGGGGCCTTTAAAAACACTCTCCAGTTTGTGGTTTGCTTCATCTTTTAAATAGACCATATCGCTTGGTT
>JAIPUU010000844.1:0-12275 GCA_020466095.1 Chlorops oryzae
AAACCTTGAAATAAAGAATTTCCTTACCTTCCGACAAAACAAATACCAAACGCACAGCTTTATAGCCCACAAACCCAGCAAATGAGCTACTCAAGTGTACTGGCACAAACTCAAGCTCCTGACAACAAAATAAATTCCTCCACTTGCATAGAATCAATTCTTTCAACTTTTTTGGTAAAGATGGAGTAATTTATGGAATTCACCCAAAATACGATGGGCAGCATAATGCAAAGTATGATTCAAAATCAAAATTTGATAGCATCTCTCATAAAATCAAAATGAACTCGACCAAAATATGTCACTGGAATGCAAATGGCTTAAGCCAACACATATTAGAACTAACTCACTTCGTACATAACAAAAATATCGACATCATGATGATATCAGAAACCCATTAAACGATAAAAAACTGTATTGGTATTGGTACATGGATATAACATTTACGGAACAAATCACCCATAAGGTAATGCACATGGAGACACAGCAATATTAATCAAAAGCACGATACGTCACCACAAAATGGAGAAAATCCGTAAAAATAATCTGCGAGCAATTTCAATCTGCATTATCACTGGCAAAAATAAAATTGCAATATCTGCTGTTTATTGTCCCCCTCAATTCACTATAAAAACGGTCACCGATTTTTAGCGGCGGGGGATTTCAATGCAAAACACACGTACTGGGGATCTAAACTGACTTCCCCCGGGAGTCGGCAATTATACTCCATTATTGGTAAAGGCTTTGAAATTGTATCTTCTGGACATCCAACATATTGGCCATTAGATCCTAAAAAAAATTCCTGATCTAATTGACTTTGGGATCAGCAAAGGATCAAACATGAATTTCACATCAGTCGCCCCGTGCTATGAGCTATCCTCTGACCACTCTACCGTGATTGTGACTTCACAAAGGCTAAGAGCAAATTATCAAGAGGAAAATACTAGAAGCTACTTTGATTGGCCTCGTTTTACAATTGCAGCCAGCACTCGAACTCCCAAAACACTAAACTTCGATACACCACATGCAATTGCCCATTTAAACACCACACTGCTGGTTGCTGCGACAAATTCTGCTGATGTGCGAAGAAGTCACAATCCCACTGTAAGATTCCAGTCCGATATCGACAAACTAATTAAGAAAAAGCGAAAAGCACGACGAGAATGGATAAAGTATCGGTCTGCTATTACCAAAAAAAAAAAAATACAACTTAGCTTTGAGAACTCTTAAAACTGGGCTCGAAGCGACGAAGAAAAAGGAATTGTTCTTGCTCAAAACCTGGAAGAGGTATTTCAACCCAATTGTTGGAGGTAGCTTTTAACAAAGAAAATCCCAAAAAAGCGCCTGGCCACGACAAAATTTTCGGGAAAATGCTAAGATATTTTCCAAATAACGCCATTGCTCTTATACAGGTAATCTTAAACAGCATTCTCGCGCTAGGACATTATTCCAAACACTGGAAAATATCTTTGACTAAAATGATTCCAAAACCAGGAAAAGTCCCTAGAATGGCAGCATCATATCGACCGATGAGTTTGTACCTCAACTTTCAAAAATTTTTGAAAAGATACTACTTTATAAGGTCCTACCATATGTTAACCAGAAAAATCTATACCAAACCATCAATTCGGATTTCGAAGAAAGCACAACACTATCGAACAAGTTCACAGGATTTCAAATGCAATAAATGAAGCTTTTCAGACTAAAAATTACTGTGCTGCGGTCTTTCTGGACATCGCACAAGCCTTTGACAAAGTCTGGCATGAAGGTCTTCTGTCAAAGATAAAACAACATCCCCCAAGCAACATGGTAAAAAACATTCGAGTCCTATTTAACCAAGCGCAAATTTTGAATTAGACATGGTAATTTGCTCTCGAACGAAATTAAAATAAAAGGAGTTCCGCAAAGCAGCGTACTTGGACCGCTTATATATTTAATCTACACAGCAGATCTTCCACTTTATGGTTACAACCTAGTTTCTACCTTCGCTGATGATACTGTCATTGTAAGCACTCACATCGATCACAAATCTGCTTCCCGAAATTTATCGCATTGCCTCAAACTCCTAGAAGAATGGCTAAGCGCATAAAAGTCAATGAGACAAAATGTGTACAAGTCACTTTTACTTAGAAAAAAGACACATGTCTCTGTCCAGTTTAAATGGCAGTCCCATACTGAAGCCTAACGAAGTAAAATACTACGGAATCCACTTAGACAGAATATTGACGTAGAGTACGCACATAAATTGCCAAAAACCGCAAATGAATCTAAAACTGCACCAGTTACACTGGCTGCTAAGGAGAGGCTCGAAACTGAGCCTCGAAAATAAACTTTTAATTATAATTTCATAATCAGGCCATTTTGGACGTATGGAATTGAACTGTGGAGCTCTGATTCCAAAACAAACATCGAAAAAACCCAACGAGTACAAAACAAAATTCTGAGACAAATAACAAACGCTCCTTGGTATATTAGAAACTTAAACATACACAACGACCTAGATATTGCAGCAGTCTCTGATGTTATACGTACACACATCCCTAAATATCTTGTGAAAATACAAATCCATCCCAACCCTCACGCAAGGCGCTTGATATCTGACTTTACGAGAACACGGCTTAAAAGGAAATCACTGATGAACACCTAACTAGCATTGTCCATTACGCTTACAAAATAGATATGTATCAGTGAGTCATGTAACTAAATTTTGTAAAACTGCTTTTTGCATTTTATATAGTTCCTAAGATTTAAAAACATATTGTCAATTTATTTTCTTTAAGAAAGATTTAATTAGTAATAAAAAAACATGCACTTCTCTCGCACTCAAGAGCCCCTGTCTCTGATTTATTATTTGTTTTTGCTTTTTTGTTTTTTTACTTTTTTTTATTACTAATTTAATTTTGATTTCATTTTATGAATTTATTTTTCAATAATGTTTAATTTTGTTTGTTTTTACACAACTGTGAAAGAACCAGCGGAACAAATAAAATCCGAACAAATCAAATGCTTGTTTCGAAAAGAGGGAAGATTTTGAAAAAAAAAATTTGGGGAATCCGAATTCCAAAGATTTGTTCGGTTTGTAAGCAAATAACCCATAAATTGCTTTCATAGTTTCCGTAGCCTAAAATGCTACAAAAAGTATTAACTGTCTGAAAAAAAAAATATATATGAAAAATATTGGGCAATCAAAACTAAATGTTTCCCATTATGCTTAATCTGAAGTTACGTATAACTTCAAATTAATGTGCTTTGAAAAACACTGAGGGTATTCACAAAGGGATATAAATGTTTTATTGGCGGGCCGTATTAAAACATCAATTAAGTCCGGGAACCAGCGACAATTTTTAAGCGTCAAAAGCGCAAAGGCTAAAAATTTTTCCGAAGCAGGATCGAGTATCAGTAGTAACTGAATGGACATCCAGCTGGCGCACATCCAGGACTGAGAAGTGCAGCAGCCCGTCAAAAACGTTAATAATGATTTTAAAAAAATGATATTACAAATTTTGTGTGGGGGATTATGCTCCAGATTTGCACGTAAAGCTTGTTGGGATATAGGGAGCTAGCGCTCAGACACAGTCGAGCGTATAAACGTTCCTTTATTCCAATATTATTTTATAGGAAAGAAGCGCTCAGAGCAGGTCGAGCGTATAAATGTTCCAATAAACCTCTTTCAATAAAAGAGTGAAGTTTATATTTTATCTTCTCTTTTATTTACTGATCCGTATGTCCTTAACTATACTTTTAACGCCGTGGCTGGTATGTACGCACGTCAAAAGCAGAGACTACCGAAAACCAGTCTCATCTTTCTGCGTTTGAAGCTCCCTTTTTATAGGCCAATATTGCTGATCGGGAAATATTGGATATCGTTGTTGATTCTCTGAAAAATCTTTTGCATAAGATTCACCTGCACTGCTACCTTCGTTGCTGCTATCGTCTTATTGTTGTTATGGTTGTCGTAGGTCGGTGTTTGGCGGCGTTGAACCTTCTGCAGAACTTATGACGCGTCAGCTCGTGCCTCCCGCCTTGTCCCTAGCTCGCCGAAAGCTCGCCAAAGCTATCCTGTTGTTAGTCTGTTGTTGTTGTTGCAAGCGATCGAGCTCTTCAGCATAGCTAAAACTATTGCAATGTTGACTTGCCGGCTCGTGTCCCTCATACTTGTCATTTGGCTGCCCGTGTATATCATTGCTGTCGCTCCGTTTATTCTTTCCCGCCGTTCTAATTCTCGGATTTCATCCATTGGCTTTTAGCATTGCGATCGTGGGCTTGGAGTGAATTCACAACCGTTGCCGTCTGCCGAAACTTCTGGGTCTCATATTTCATTCATTTCATTAAGGCGATTGCTGCTAAGGCAAATTGCACAATCGCACCGGTTGAGTCTTCGCGCGGGTTCTTGTTGTTGCACTTTTGTGGCGAAGATTGGGAGGTACCGCATGGTTGTGCGTCTGTGACTCGCAACATCCCTCCCCTCCTTGAAGAAAATCGCTACCACAGCGATTACGGAAAACTGGATGATTTTGTGCCACTTATTAATTGATTACATCGTGGCTGATACGATAGTTGCTTTAATTCGCGTTTTACAAAAACCAGGGCCCTATTATGGTTTGCGTTGCGTTCGCAATTGCGTTGCGTTACCAAGTTGCGTTGCGTAAATAATTCGGTATTATAGAACTCGTTCGAACAGAAGCAATGTTGCATACTATGTTTTACGGAGGGAAAAGTGTTTTCAGTGGGTAATACTTACATTTACTTTCAAACAATTGTCAAAGAATTGCATTTTGATCGAAGCGCGAAATGTTAAGTTGTGTGTTTAGTTTTGAAGTAAAAAAATTCATAACAATAAAGAGTGCAAAAATGGACTCCGTGGCATTATGGTTGGATGAAGGTTCGGGAAGGAGCGAATCTAACGAAAGACGAAATCGGCGAAATAATTCGAACATTATGAGCCTTAGTGAAGAAAGGTAAATATGTGCTGAAAATTTGCAAACGAAGAATTTTATTTTTTTTCTTTTAGCTTCGTTAAAAATTTTCGGCTTTCCAAAGAGGCGTTCACATATGTGTTAAGCGAAATTCAAAGCGAGCTTGGAAATCCCATTCGTTCCTTTGCGATTACAGGGAAAGGAAGCTAGCAACGACGCTGCAATTTTTGGGACAAGGTGGCTACCAACATCAAATTGGGCAAGACTTCAATTCAGGATTAGCTCAACCTACCGTCTCTATGTGCCTGAAAGAAGTTTGTGCAGCTATAGAAAGGAGGCTATGTACGAAACATATTTTTTTACAATGACGGACATGGAGAAGAAACGAATAAAACAGGGTTTTTATGAGAAATGCGGCATACCGGGCGTCATCGGTGCCATTGATGGCACTCATATACAGATGATACGTCCTTCCAATAATGAGCACCTTTATTTCAATAGAAAATTGAAACACAGCATGAACGCAATGGTGGTAGGTGTTTTTTATTTATTTTTAATCTTCGTATTATATATTATATTATATATGCCTGTCCGACGCTAATTAAGGTTTAGGTTTTTCCTCAAATAAAAATTCTTCCTTTTTAAGGAAAAAATGTTGAAAAAACTCATATTTTCTTGCTATGGCACACAGCTCGTTAGCTCTTTACCTAACGAACAGAAATTGCGTTTATCGAACGGTTTTGACAGGTAGAAACGCGAACCGTAATTACCTGCATACGCAAATCGCGAAAGGGAAAAAATGAATTGCGTTTCCCGCGAGCACATTGTCACATTTCGCGAACTATAATACCGAATGTTCGATTGCGTTCAAAAATGTTGCGTTTACGCAAACCATAATAGGGGCCCAGGTTGTTGATGTGTCAGACACTGTGACAGATGCTGTTACTGTTGCAAGTATGATTCGGCCTTGGAAATGGGTTAGCCAAAAATTTTTCCGTTCGGCAGTCAGTGCTGGCTTCCCACTCCTCCTCTCTTATAGAAGTCGACTTTTTCTAATTTCGATCGTCGAATAGTTAAAGAATTGATGAAGGTAATTTCGAAGAGTGCGATTTCTGGCTGTTGGATTCGCCTTTGTTGAATACTTATTTGTAGATGCTTAAATATATATGACATTCTCTGTTTTCTTTTATTTTTAACTTTATTTATTTATTTATTTTTGTTTCTCTCTCGTAATATCTATCCATTTCTTATTGAAAATATGATTTAAACTTTTTTTTTCCAACCTTTTTTTATATTTTTTTTATTATTATTTTTTTTTATTGTATATAAAATGTCTTTTTTGTCGTAATTTATTTAATTCTTCAATTTTGTTTTTCTTAGTTTGTACGCTTCATGAGGCTGAATCCCTTATGTATAAGTATATTTTTATAAATACGTATATCTTCATCTTTTTGACTTACTTTTGTGATTTCGAGTTCGTACATTTTTCTTATTTATATTCCTTAAATTTTCTTCTTCATATATAAATTTTAATTATCGATTTATTTAAACTATTTTTATTAATAGATATTTACTGAAAATTAATTTTTTTTTTTATACGTTTCCTTTAAAGTTTATCTTTTACAGTTGTCAGAATGGTTTGATTTCTTATTGTAATTATTTAAATATTGGTTTTAATTAGTGTTTTTTTTTTCGATTGTTTTATAATATTTGGTTATTATTTTGAATTGTTTTTTGTAAATAAATTCCTTTTTTCGAGTATGACCATATTTAAATCTCTTTTTTTTCGTTTATATACTTCTGTTACTTTCTCAAAAAAAAATTTTTTTTTTTTAAAATTTTTTTTTTCATATTCTTTTCATGCAAACAATTAAAGGTGTTATATAAGGGAAGAAATACCTATGTTTTCAAGGTATTGATTTCGAATTAATTGTTTTTGAGTATATATAAATATTTTGTGAATATGTGTATATACTTTCTATATTTGCCAATTTATTTTGCCTTGCTTGCTCTACCGGCTCGCTATAGTCGTTGTGGTCGGACTCCTTGGTTTACCTTAAAAAAAAATTAAAACACATATAATGTACCCTGAGCCCCTCCTGGTTGTTTCAAAGTCATGGCACTCTTTGCCTATAAAGGTGCCCTTGCAATATGAGATAAGACCGATGTTGCAAAAACTTTAAAATTCGTATGTTAAATATTTTAAAAACAATTTTTGTTTTTAACTCTATTCCTTGAAGCAGTAAAAAAAATACGAAATTTATTTAAACCATTTGTTTTTCGTCGCCATTCCTTATAAAGATATCGCAATAAGCGATATTAAAAAGAAACTTTTTGTGACAATAATGATAGAAACAGTCAGCTCTCGTTTTAATCGAGATAAACAGATGTTTTTTTGGGAAAATATTTTAATAATTAATCAGCCTACGGGAAATTGTAGCTATGGGCGACATATTTGTCTAGATGTTTTAAATCTCTTGTATGTTTTATCTTAATTTGCAAGAATTTTAATTTAGATTTGCTTTGTTTGAAAAAAGATTCTTTTACAATGGAGAAAAACTTTTGAATTGATATTTGCATTCCATTCGGACTTTTGATATACTCGTACAACGTCAGCTCTCTAACCTCTGATTCTTCATTAAGGTTTACTTTTTCAACTGATACCTTCTCATGGGGATTTCTATCTATATCTGGTGGGTTTTCTTTCAAAATATCTTCACCTATTTCTTTATTACCATTTGTACCATCTCTTTTAGTACCACAACAATTATCCTCGACCTCCTTGTTGAATTGAACTTCTTTATTACTATTTTTACCCCAAAAATTATCCTCGACCTTCTCGTCGAACTCGTACTCTAAATCATTAGACTTTTTATTCACAACACCCCCACCGCTAGATAGTCCCTTCTTATCCTTAACTCCTTCCTTCTGAATTTCCTTATTCTCCAACACTAATTTCTCGTAAATCGGCGCCACCTTCGCTTCCCTCTCTTTGATCGTAACTGCTTCTGCAATACAAATCTTATCGATGTTGGGAACGACGAGTTGAAGTGACTCTGATATTTTGTGCTCTGAATTGTAAGAATGTGCAATATTTACGTTGTCTTCAATGTCCACATTTTCTCAAAATCTGCTTTGTTTTGACTCGTTTAAGCTAGTTCTGTTTTTTAACGCTTCTGACTTAATTTAACTCTTATTCGACCCAGTGTCCAATAACAAGGTAACCCCATCATTTATAGCTTGTCCCCAAGGAAATACTACAAATATGTCGTCGGACACTGACAGCGAAACTTCGATGTTAAGTGCAGATTTATTACTGTTACTGATTTTTGTTCTATAGAATTGTTTTTTTATGTTCATCCTAGATTTTATAAGCCAAACACGCTTATACTATGGCTTTTTCGATGAAAAAACTTAAAATGAATAACACAAAAGATATCGATAAAAATAAAAAATTTTAGTATATCTTCGTTTTTATTCATCAAACTTTCAATCCTTTTGCGTTCTTTAGCTGGTCCTTTTTTATTATCTGCCTGGCAAAGAGATATGATACTTTCTTTACCTTGCCTCTTCTCTTCAATTTCATTAAAATTTTCTTTATGGACAATTACATCACCAAAGCTCATCTCTGGTTTTCTTATTTTTCTTTTCAGTAATAATTTCTTTCCACTATCAATGTTTTTCAGCTTAAAGCTTTTAGAATCTTCTTCTTCATCTTCTAAGAGTAATTTTGAAATTTCTAGCTCCTCTAATTTATAATCTTTCTTGTTATCTACGAATTCTACTTTCTTTTTATTTGAGGGAACTAGACTAGGCTTATAAATTTTGACATTTAAATTGGCGTTCCGGTCTATTGGCCTTGACCGGGCCGCTGTTAGTTTCCCTGACAATTATTTATCATTTGTTGCTCTTTACCAAATTTGGATATATGTTCAAACTGTGAGCAATTGAAACATTGAATATTTGCGTTATTCGAAGGTTGGTTTCTTTCATTTCCTCCGCGTTAAAATTTTCTGCTCTAATTCTACTAAAATTTTTCCCTCTGTGTTGATTCTGGACTCGCCCAAATGGTTCATTCTTCTGTTGCTGATTGTTCTGCATGTTATTTTTTTCCTGTCGTTGCTTACAAAATGGGGTGCTAGAATGACTAGAACTGACAAATATTACAAAATAACGATTTCATTTAATTAAAACTATTCACCTCTAAATAAACTTTTTTTCCACAATATGTGCATTTTTGCGGATTTAAATTCCCAGCCGTAACATTTTTATGGTTACATTGTTACCTATATTGGTGTCCATATTGAGCACAATCGGTGCAAAAAGGCGTATTTTTTCTTTGTGCACTGATATCCCAAGTATGGCCCTCTAAATTGTAAAGAGAACATTTAATCTTTTGTGTTCCTACTGGGGGTGTTTTGTTTATGGAATAAATGTTTTATCTGTTTTCTGCATGGAGTACTTCTGCATCTTCTGCTAATTTTTTCAAGTCTAAAATTTGTTTATCCTTTGAACGTTCTAGTATATTCTGCATATACGGAGTTTTTACCCCAAAAATAAATTTGTTGGCTGCCAGTTTCCTATATTCGGCTAATGCAAATAATGCTTCTATGTCATTCCAGGATTTTTTAATTAAAGCTTCTGCTTCATTTAATAAGAATTCTATTCTACCCCCGAATGCTGATGCTCTCTCGTCCTCCTGTTGCTCTGCGCTAACTATTTCTGACCTAATAGTTTCCAGGCCTCTCTTTTTTTTAAATTCTCTTTTTATCAAATCGCAAAGTTCATCTAAACTATTTATTGTTCTCCGGCTTACTTTCATGTAAGCCATGCCTGTTAATCGGTTTTAATGCACTTTATTATGTCTATTATATTGAAAAAACCAACTACACTCTTTAATAATTCAACCCCTGTGACAAACTTATCAACCTCTAGACTTAATTCTCGATTGTTCGACCCTGAGAAGTATGGTACTAGTCTATTGACCTTTTCCATCAATTCATCTACTGGAGGTGGATTGACATGGCAATGTTTATTGTTGGTAAGTTGGTGTTAAAAATATTCTGTATTTGTCTTTGTTTAGGTTTGACTCTAACTCCCTTGCTTGTCTTAAATTATTTTTTTTAAGTGATTCTAATTCTTGAGTAAAAAAAACATAAATCTATCAGACGGGGCTCAACGTTATTATTGTACAATTTCAAAATTTTTGTGCACTCACCATGTGATGTTCCGATTTCGGTGCTTGATTCGCCGCTTTTTTTTCGTTTTGTTCTCGCTGAAAATGTCACCAGTTTATTTTCGGAGGTGGACTGCTACCGTCGGTTTTAGACTCAAATTTTTATTTTCGGGATTGTAATAAAAATTTTTTTTTTTCCTTTCCTTTTTATTTATTTTTTAGTAGAAAAATTTTCTCTCTGCTTAAACAAAAGGATCATACAATATTAAAAATTTTAGTGCCATGTATAAAAATTTCCTTCAAAGCAACATCCTCATAGCACGCTTAAAAACGTTACTTGGTGATGTTTCACTTCGTTCAGATTTTCCAATCGTGTGCGTTTCTTCGACACGGGAGTTTAGAGTTTTTCTTATTCGGTTCTGGTATCGCCAGCGATTAAGACCAAAAAAGGTCCCGCTTCAGCTCGACTCTTTGACTCAATGTCTTGCCGCACCACGTTTTAGGCTAACTCTGCTTCGGAAACCTTTTGTCAGTGATTTTGAATTCTCCCAATCGTGTGAATTTCTTTGACACGGGAGTTAAGAGTTTTTCTTACTCGGTTCTGGTATCGCCAGCGATTAAGACCAAAAAAGGTGCCGCTTCAGCTCGACTCTTTTAACTCGATGTCCTGCCGCACCACGTCTTAGGACAATTCCAATCAATGATTCGTATCCAACTGGAAGTCAGTGAATACCGGTGACCAATTAATGTTGGGATAGGGAGCTAGCGCTCAGAAACAGTCGAGCGTATAAACGTTCCTTTATTCCAATATTAATTTATAGGAAACAAGCGCTCAGACAAATTCGAGCGTATAAATGTTCCTATAAACCTCTTTAAATAAAAAAGTGAAGATTATATTTTATCTTTTCTTTTATTTACTGATCCTTATGTCTTTAATTATACTTTTAACGCCGTGGCTCGTATGTACGCACGTCAAAAGCAGAGACTTCCGAAAACCAGTCTCATATTTCTGTGTTCGAAGCTCCCTTTTTATAGGCCAATATTGCTGATCGGGAAATATTGGATATCACTGTTGATTCTTTGAAAAATCTCTTGCATAAGATTCACCTGCACTGCTACCTTCGTTGCTGCTATCTTTTATTGTTGTTGTCGTAGGTTGATGTTTGGCGGCGTTGAACCTTCTGCAGAACTTATGACGCGTCAGCTCGTGCCTCCCGCCTTGTCCCTAGCTCGCCGAAAGTTCGCCAAAGCTATCCCGTTGTTAGTGTGTTGTTGTTGTTGCCAGCGATCGAGCTCTTCAGCATAGCAAGGACTATTGTAATGTTGACTTGCCGGCTCGTGTCCCTCATACTTGTCACTTGGCTGCCCGTGTCTATCATTGCTGTCGCTCCGTTTAATCTTTCCCGCCGTTCTGATTTCACAACCGTTGCCGTCTGCCGAAACTTCTGGGTCTCATATTTTATTCATTTCATTTGGGCGATTGCTGCTAAGGCTAATTGCACAATCGCACCGGTTGAGTCTTCGCGCTGGTTCTTGTTGTTGCACTTTTGTGGCGAAGATTGAGAGGTATCGCTTAGTTGTGCGTCTGTGACTCGCAACAAACTGTCAAAAATATGTACAAAGTAAACTCATTTCGCAAAAGCTGAAATTTTTTTAAACTAATAATGAACTTAACGACTTAAACGAAAAAAAGCATCCAGCTGCATATTTGGTGTGGGGCAAAAGCTCCTGCAGTGAAAGACACATCGGATCGGTATGCGCTCGGGCGCTTTGCATCTTAAACTGTATCAATTGGAGACATTTCCCCTCATCAAATATCAAGCTAGATGCTTTTGGCTATTTACTTATTGAGTTAGATATTATATTTTCAAATTTCAGCCCTTGCTGCATTAAATAATTACAATTTGTTTGTTTATAAACACAGAGCGCACTTGCAGTTATTTCAATCAAGAAGTCAATAGTGGTTTTGGTGCGCGATTTCGTTCATTATTACGGATAAAAGTGGTATTGGTTATGCCAAAAATATTTTTTTTTAATTTTTTACTGGGTGTTGTTTTGGAGCTACCACCACTTTTGTGGGAGATCTTCAGTTGTCTTGCTTTTAGGGAAAAATATATATATGACTGATGGAAGTAAATCTAGAAAAATCTATGATCATGGTGTTTAGAAAAGGCGGTAGATTGGCG
>JAIPUU010000114.1:0-12339 GCA_020466095.1 Chlorops oryzae
TCGTTTTTAATAACGTATCATTTTCAATAGCGTATCATAACTTATGTATATATATTTTTCAATAGCGTATCATTTTCAATAGCGTATCATAACTTTATGTATATATATGTTATTATGTAATTTATTATATAATTTCTTATATATATTGTATCGTTCTTATGTGTATAGTTTCTTTATACGTTAATGTATGTTTAACGATCAAGTATCTAAGTTCCTGTATGTTTATATGTTAATGTTTAATGATCATGTATCTAAATTCTTATGTATATGTATGAATTATGTATTAATGTTTTCCAGGTTGTTTTCAGGTTGTAAGTCAGACCTCTTACATATCTGCATCTGCATCTTATTGGTTGTAAAAATAATAGTGTAAAAGATAATAATGTATACTATATATATCTACATCTTATTGGTTGTAAAAAATAATAATGTAAGAGATAATAATGTATAATAATGTATTACTATATATATCTATATTTTATATATAGTTATATACATTTATGTATTATATTTATATATATTTAGCTATATACATTTATATATTATATATTTATATATATTATATTTATATATATTTTTATATGTGTTTATATTTACTTATATGTATTTATATTAAATTATATGTATTTATATTTACTTATATGTATTTATATTAAATTATATGTATTTATATTAAATTATATGTCTATATTATGATAGGTACTTCCATGGTTGTAAAAGACAATGCACTTATATATAATTATATTACCCTATATATTTATATTTATTTTATTTCATATATGTTTTTATATTAAATTATAAAAGTATTACTATGATAGGATAGATAGTTATAAAAGGCAATGCATTTATATATATATTATGATAAGTATTCAGATAAATAATAGTTATAAAAAGCAATGCATTTATATATATATTATGATAAGTGTCTCTATATTATGATGAGTATTTAGATATAATAGTTATAAAGGCAATGCATTTATATATATATATGATATTCCCTATATATTTAATATATATGTATTTTTAATGTTCATGTTATAAATTTATTTTAATGTTCATGTTTATAAATTTACATTATTCTACATTAGTTATACAACTATATATCTATATTATGGAAGATATTAGTTATTGTAAATAAATTTATCTATATTAATATATAGTTTTTAATGTACGTGTTTATAAATTTAAATTTATTCTACATTAATTATACAACTATATAACTATGTTATGGAAGATATTAGTAATTGAAAATAAATTTATTTATACGTAATCTACATTAAATTGCATATCTGTACTATGGCAGGTATTTATGGTAAATGTAATGTAATTTAAATATATTATACAACCAGCCACATGATAGGTATTAGTTATTTTGTATTGAATATGATATATAATCATAGGTGTTCCTGTTCTATAGCAGGTGTTTAGGTTTTATAACAGGTGTTATAAAATCAATATTAATCACGATACAAACATGTATCGTCCAGTTGTAAATTTATGGCCTCTTTCTATATATATATATATTGTTACTCTCCTTTAGGTTAGCTAATTGTGATCGATTAGGTATGACGTGATTATAAGGGATCGATTAGGTATGACGTGATTATAAGGGATCATTACATGAAATTGTGTTACATCTAACATTAGATCAATATACGTCTTATAAGTTAGTTTTATAATATTGTAAAGTTAAAATCGTATGATTTATGTATTAATGGGTTCATACTGGTTAGTTTATGTATTAATGGGTTTGTACTAGTTTAATCTTTAAAAATTTTTAAATTTTTAAGGTATTTAGTACTAAAAAATTTTTAAGATATTTAATACTTTAGGATAGTTTAAACTAGTTTAGGACTAATGGATTTGATATTTACAATATTATAATATTTAAAATTTTAAACTAATGGATTTGATATTTATAATATTCGGTGGGTTTGATATTTAAAATATTTAATACTAGTTTAGTGCTATACAAAGTTTCATATAGTTAAGTATTTATAGATTTGTATTGGTCTAATATTAATTTGAATAGTTTTATTAATCTAAAAATAATAGTGTGTCTTAGGGTTTTATCTTTATAATACCTCTATAAGGTTTATAGGTTTAGTATTTTTATAAAGTTTAATAGGTGAAATACTTTAAAGGTCTATAAGAGTTTACATACTAGTTTAAATTTTTAAATTTTTAAATTTAAATTAGAGAATTTACGGTTTAAACTAAACTAAACTAATATTTAAACTAATATTTGAACTAATCTAATATTTCAAAATTAAAATGTGAGATCTTAATTGTATGTACATTTTAAAGATTATAAGTTTCAATATTAAATTATAAAATCTGAATATGAGATCTTAATTGTATGTATATTTTAAAGATTATATTATATTATATGTATATAATTATCAATATTATAGTTCAATATTATAGGTGTCAATATTAGATTATAGGTGTCAATATTATAGGTGTCAATATTAGATTTTAAGATCTTAATTATAGGATTTTAAAATTTATCTTAAAAATTAATTTAAACTATACTTATATGTATAAGAGTTTGTATTATAGGTCCCAAATACTAGTTCCTATATTGGTCCAACATTGATATGTTATTATGCCATTCATAAATTTATGTGTTTTAGGAATTTATAACTTTAACTTAAAAAATTTTTTATGAGATCTTAATTGTATGCTTGTTTTAATTTTATATGTTTTAGGGATTTATGACTTTTAACTTAAGAAGGTTTTTTACTAATTAATTAGTAATCATATATTAAGAGGTAACAATACTCATATAATATTAATATATTAATATATAGAAAAAATTTTTATGAAATTTTCTATTTAAAGGGTTCTTATTTTAAAAGAAATCTTTGAGAGTTCCATATTAGTGGACTTTTTGTATTGAGGAATTCGTAGGGTTCCATATTAGTGGAGTTTTTGGTGTATCAATATGATATCTTTTGGGGATAAAGGGTCAGATAATGTTCGTGTATGGTCCGTTTTCATTGTCATTGTTGATTTGGGTCACGCCACTTCACATACCATTTTGGGTATTTGAATCCTAAGATTCGGTGTGAAGCTGTGTCGGTATCGTTTTTGATACTGCTTTCAGGGGATTCTTTACAATATGTGCCCTATAAATGTCCAAGACTTATAAGTTTGGTATGGCGATCTGTACGTACATAGATCACCCATATTCGTTAAATTTTATTCTGCGATCCATGTATATACAGACAGCCCAGTTTCATTTTATGTTTGCGTATCAACCAAATATATATGTATTTGGTTGTTTATCAAAGGTATATATATGGTTAAAATATTTTTGTTAAAAATATTTGTGTGCTAACATAAGAATTGTAGGTATATATATATTTACATTTGTTTGTTGTAAATATTATTGTAAATATTATACTATTTCATCTTAAGTGTAGGTAAATGTATATATTATTCATGTCAGCATGAGTTATACATTACTTCCGTAAACACAAGGGATTGTGCATGTATACATCTTATATTACCATTCATATTAATTATTATATAAATTATGTAATTGTTAATTATATCACAAAATCACATTATGCCGTTGTACCACATTACATTCCCAAACGAAGACACACGATTTTTACAATTGTGTGTACATATATTCTCCTATCAATAATGTTATTATTCACTTCCTTTCCTCTCTTTCTTTCAATTATAGGACAGTTCTATCTTTCTTTCAAATTATAAGACAATTCTAGCCAACCTCGCCACCATTGTCATGTCTAGTATTGCCCTTATACCGAGGTAAGTATCATCGTGTGTATATTCTTTCAACCAACCAGTATGCTTGTTCCTTTATCATTATCATTATCCGTTCTTCTTCTTTATTACAGATGTATCATACCCTATGGTTCCATTTGACTGGCCTCGTCCTATCAACATCCATGGTTCATCCATTTCATCCATTTCGCTGCATTTACGGTTTAAAGTGGGTGTCATCAGGTGGGTGTCATCGTATGAGAATTTTTAATGTTTATTAAATTATATATTTATCTCGTTCAGTTTAAGTACAAAGTGTGTCTACAGTGTATCTTTGATGTCAATGAATCTCATGCCATGAATCTGTGGTCAAAAACCTGGTTATGGTTTAAATAGTCATAAATCTCGGTCATGGGTTACATAGTTGTCAGTCATTTGGTCAATATAAGTTGGTCATTTTAGTTATATAAGTTGGTTATTTTAGTTATATAAGTTGGTTATTTTTAGTTATAATAAGTTGGTTATTTTTAGTTACATAAGCTGGTTATTTTTAGTTATATAAGTTGATTATTTTAGTTATATAAGTTGATAGTTTAGTTATTATTTCAGTTATTTAAGTTGGTTATTTTAGTTAGATAGGTTATTAAATTATTTGATTTTATCGTTACGTAATAACGGTTATCATATTCATTTAATTTGTTTATGGGTTAATTAATTCCAAATCCAGTTATTTGTTTATGGATTAATTAATTCCAAATACATTTAAAAAGTATTTGAAGTTTGGAAGGGTGTAATATAGAGTTGAGAAGTACAGCTAAAGTATGATATAAGCTTTGGAAAATTTTAAACAAGTTATGATATATATTTTATGACTTACAAATCATAACCTTATAATTTGAACTCTGTTTTTGGATACAATAAGTTTCGGACTTACCACCTTTATTTTGTCGTCTGGATCCGTTTGAACTAAGAATCATTTCTTTTACAGTTTGGAGTCCCTTTGAAATATAATATAAGTTCGGAGTCCCTTTGAAATATAATATAAGTTTGAAATGTAATATAATAAGTTCCTGGATTTACTGCCTTCGTTTCCTATTATGGGTTTATTTGGGGTTATTTGAGGTTCGTTTGTAGTATATTTGGAGCCTGTTCGAGATGTAATAAATATATTTGGAGCCGTAATAAATTTTGAAATGTAATATAATATAAGATTTTGAAATGTACTATAATATAAGTTTGGAATGTAAGTTTGAGATGTAATATAATGTAAGTTTATACATTTGCTGACTTTTCCTATGGGTTTTCCGTCATGGGATTTATTTGAAGTTCATTTGTAGTTATTTGGAGTTTATTTGGAGTTCGTTTGTAGTCAAAAATAGGTTTGGGTTGTGTTTAAGTCTATTTGAAGTTTAACTTGACATCATGGTGTGTACATAATAATGGTATGTGCATTATAACCTATAAAATCTTAATGTTGTTATCATGGGATGGATATCATTTTATTCATGGTATGGATATGGATATCGTTTTGATTGGGTCACTCATGGGATAAGTACGAGTCGCTCATGGGATAAGTAGGATATTAACGGTATATGAAATTTTGTAATTTATAAAGTTGTTAACGGTATATGAAATTTTGTAATTTATTGTTTCATGTGGCTGATTTCATATATGTGGTTATGATTCTAAGTGTGTTTATGATTCTAAGTGTTTGGGTATGATGGTATGTGAGTGTAGGTTTATGTGTTTATGTATGTATGAGTGTATATTGTATTTGGTAATTCGTCAATCGTCGGTTTATAGTTTAGTTTATTGTAAAATTAAAAATTTTTTGGGATAATCTAATCGTGTAGAACCTTTTATAGGTTCTGCAACCTGAATGTGTAAATTGATCAATTGATCAATATCTATCCGTGCCATCCTGGAACGTTTTCGGCCTTTGGCAATGGGCCTCTTCAGCAGGAATTCTGGTAGAACTGTAGGTCTTTGTTTGTGTGTTATGTGTTTGTGTATGATTGTTATGAACTGTAGGTCTTTGTTTGTGTTTTATGTGTTTGTGTATGATTGTTATGCATTGATGTTTGGGTGAATATATATGTTTGTACACTTATGCTTTCTTGGGTATATTATTATGTTGCGAACCTTTATTCGTGGTTATATTTATGTTTTAAATGTGTATTATTATAGATATTTGTATACCGTAACCATAATGCTGTGGTCCTATGTTTGTGTGAAAAATAACTATTAGTGTGAAAAAATAACTATTAGTGTGAAAAAAATAACTATTAGTGTGAGAATAACTATCAGTGTTGGTAAGATATAGCTATTAGTGTGGTAAGATGTAGGTAAAATATTTGTATTATATTTGTATTATATTGGAATTGGTAAGATATGGGTAAAATATTTGTCCTATATTGGGATTGGTAAGATATTGGTAAAATATCCATGTTTGTAAACTATTGGTATTGTACTATATTGGGATTGGTAAGATATTGGTAAAATATCCATGTTTGTAAAATATTGGTATTGGTATAATATTGGAAAATATTGTTTGTAAGACTATTAGTGTCGGTACGAAATTGGAAAAATATTGTGCTATCTTGTTCGGCATAATTTAATATTCGTATAAAGCCGGGTCGATGAAAAATAGGTGTTTGTGTAAAAGTATTTGTGTAAAAATATTTGTGTAAAAATATTGTGTACAAACGGGTCGTAGAAAAATATTGTGTACAAACGGGTCGTAGAAAATATTTGTGTAAAAATATTGTGTACAAACGGGTCGTAGAAAAATATTTGTGAAAAGAATAAGTCAGAGTTGTAATACGGTATGTTTGTGTAGAAACGAGTCATGTTATGATTTTAATACGGTATGTTTGTGTAGAAACGAGTCAAGTTATGATTTTAATTATATATGAGAATGCAGGTAAATGCCTGACTCTATGTCAGGGTGTATGTATGTTAACATTGTTTGTTCATAATTTTGTTCATAGTTTTGATCGACATACCCATTCCATTCTTCGATGACCTATTTGTTTCATTCGTGATGTCGTAGAATTCGTATAACAACTGTCATATAAATGTGATTATATTTAATAATTATTAAAAAAATTTTTAAAAATTTTTTAAGACCGTTTTAATTGTTATAGTTGACACTTGTTTATGAGCACGTATCTGTTCAAGAGGATTATATATGTTTCATTAGTGGTAATGAATTTAATTCTATTGTCAATGGTAGAAATGAATTTCAATTTCCATGATAGTTGCATTGATGGTTATGAGTTTAAATATACTTTTCCTTATAAATTTATACAAGTTTAATCCACGACTATGTGTATATTAAGTTTGACGTAGATTTCATCATAACGATCTTTTAATAAATTTCATCACAAGTCGTCTAGTGTTGTATCTAATTTCATTAATAATAACCTATACAATGTTGTACCCGTTTGTCTCGTTTGTCTTCTAGTGTTGTTCTATTTGATCCCTATCATTTCCCTTATTTCCCGTGTGTGGTAAGGTAGGTTTTAATAGGGTAAGTTTTAATAATGTAAGGTTACAAAAGGTAGGTTTTTAGGTATTAATTAAATGTTTTAAGGAATTTATTAAACGCTTTTTAATTAAATGTTTGCAACAAAGCAGGTGGATTACCAAAAGGGTATGTTTTATATAAGTGTTTTCCCGGCTTAATATGAGCAAATATCCGAAAAGATGGTAGATTATGTTGTGGTAGATTTGACTATTCTAAAGCATTTAGTGTTGTATCTATTTCATTAATAATAACCTATACAATGTTGCACCCGTTTGTCTCGTTTGTCCTCTAGTGTTGTTCTATTTGATCCCCATCACTTCCCTTATTTCCCGTGTGTGGCAAGGTAGGTTTTAATAGGGTAAGTTTTATAAATGTAATTTTTCAAAAGGTAGGTTTTAATAGGATAAATTTTATTAATGTAATTTCAAAGTTTTAAGGAATTTATTAAATGCTTCTAATTAAAATGTTTGCAACAAAAGGTAGGTTTTAATAGGATAAATTTTATTAATGTAATTTTTCAAAAGGTAGGTTTCAGGCATTAATTAAATGTTTTAAGGAATTTATTAAATGCTTCTAATTAAATGTTTGCAACAAAGCAGGTGGATTACCAAAAAAGTATGTTTTATATAAGTGTTTTCCGGCTTAATATGGGCAAATATCCGAAAAGATGGTATATGTATCGTTAGGAATGGTAGATTATGTTGTGGTAGATTTGACTATTCTAAGGCATTGTTAGTAGATTTAAGATTTAGGTTATAAGATCTAAGTGGCTTTGTAGGTGTTTCTGTGCAACACCATATGGTGCGAATATCAATGAGGACGGTAGATGTATCATTAGGGATGGCAGATTATGTTGTGGTAGATTTAACTATTCTAGGCATTGTTTATGGGTCTAAAATTCATGTTATAGTGGATTTGTTTGTAGATCTAAAATTCAAGTTGTGGTAGATTTAACTATTCTATGGTGGATTTGTTTGTAGATCTAAAAATTAAGTTGTGGTAGATTTAACTATTCTATGGTGGATTTGTTTGTAGATCTAAAAATCAAGTTATGGTGGATTTGGTTATTTTTGTTTATTGTTTGTAGGTAAAAGATCTATGTGGTAAGTCTGAGTGTTTTATTTCAGTCTGATTATGGATAGCGAATCTGAATATTGTATTTATTGGTTATATTTATTATTTATTGGTTATAATTATTATTGGTTATATTTATTGGTTATATTTATTTATTGGTTATATTATTGGTTCAAAAGTTTTATGTGGCAAGTCTGAGTCTTTCGTTACTGTCTACTCATGGGTGGCAAGTCTAACTATTTTATTTAAGCTAGTCCAGGTGGTTTTAGTTATATTTCATTTTTAATCGTCGTGCAGGCATGACGTTAAATTGTGAGTTTCGTTCTGGTGTTGTTCGTTGTTGTTTAAATAATCATGTAAGTAGTTCTCAATGTAGTTTTGGTGATTGTTGTAAAAATTTGGTTGTTGTATTATTATATGAATTGTTATGGGTACGGGTTGATTCTGATTTATCGTAAAATGACAGGGAAATAACAAGGGAATCATCATCGAAAAATTCTGGGAATTAACAAGGGAATCATCATCGAAAAATTCTGGGAATTCCGAGTCTGTCTATAAATCTAGGAATTTCAAGTCGGTTTTAATTCTGGGAATTTTAGGTATTTTAGGTCTTCCAAATATGGTTGGTGATGACAGTTTTTGGGTCTTGGATTTTATTTTCCGGGAATTTCAAGTTTAGGTCAAAAATCCGGGAACCCAAAGTCGGTTTAAAATTCCGAGTATTATTGTATTTAATGTGGTAACTTGAATTCGGAGTTTGACTTCTAGGAATTTCGAGTTGTTTCAAAAAATTCTGGGAATTCCAAGTCTTCAAAAATTCTGGGAATTCTAAGTTAGTTTTTAAGAAATCTGCGAACCTTAAATCGGTCTAAAATTCTGGGAATTTTTATATCAGTCTAATTTCAGGGAATTCTAAAGTTTGTGATGAGAGTTTTCGATTTTTGGAATCTTGGATTTAGATTTCCAGGAATTACAAGTTGGTTTCTAAAATTTTGGGAATTCCAAGTCGGTTCAAAAAACTGGGAACCTCAAGTCGGTTCACGACTTTCGAAGTTCTAGCCCTAACTAAATTCTAGGAATGAGAGTTTAATATCTTGGGAATTTCAGCTTAGTCTAAACCTGGGAATTGGCTAGGGATTATTTGGAATTTGGTTTGGGATTATTTGGAAATTTGGGAATTTGTTAATTATATTTGGAGTTTTGTTTATTAATTTTATTATTATTTTATTTTATTTTATATTATTTTATTTTATTTTATATTATTTTATTTTATATTATGTTTATTTTATTTTATTTTATTTTATTTTATTTTATTATATTATATAGTTATTTATATTTCATATTTTATAGTTGTTTATATTTATTATAATTATTAAATTTAAAATATGAAATTTATTATTTATCAACTTCTATAAAATTATGTATTCTAGTTAGTATGTCAGAGCGAGAAACCCTAGTATGCAACCTAAGTAATTGTGTGTGTAGAGGAGGGGACGGCTTCGTGGAAAACAGCTTCATTTCGTTTTGTGTGTGTAGAAGGGACAACTTCGTAGAAAACAGCTTCGTTTCGTTTTCTATTCTTAAATGTGTGTGTGTGTAGGGGAAACATTTTCGTAGAAAACAGTTTCCGTTCTCAGATGTGTTAAATATGCCTTTCCTTATTATTGTGTATGTAATAGTCATTAAGTATATAGGTGATGCTTGTGTATGTATTAATATATGTATGTCCTAATTATTGTATATGTGCTAGTCAGCAAGTATATGGGAAATGCATGTGTATGTGCCTGTTTCTGGTGTTGGTAAAGATGGCTACGTGACATTCTGCGTAGTATTTAATATTTAGTATAGTTTCTTCTGTTGTGCAGGTAAAACCTCGCACGGAGTTATGTTTAAGTGTCAATTCTTGAGTATCATTCTAGTGTCCTATGTCGTTTGATAAACATGTAAGTTTATTTTAATAATAATAGTATATTATTGAAAGCTATTAATTTTAAGGGTTTTTTCTGGGGAATTTATTTTGTGTATTAGTGTTTTCTGAAAATGTATAGGCCTTTTAATACGTGTTTTCCGGTGAAGTGTAATGTTTTAAATAGAGTTTTTTAAAATGGTGTATTTTTAAGAAATTGTGTTTCTTTTTAAATAACGTTTCCTATTGGTGTATTTTTAAGAAATTGTGTCTATTTTGAATTATGTGATGTTTCTTTTTAAATAGAGTTTCTAAAATGGTGTATTTATAAGATGTTTCTTTTTAAATAGAGTTTCTAAAATGTTGTATTTTTAAGAGATTGTATTTCTTTTGAACTATATGATGATCATGTTTCAGGGAAAAATAAGGTTTTGGAATGGTCGTATTTCCACGAAATTGTGGTTCTTTTGAATTATGCCATGATTATATTTCTAAGAAAATGAGAGTATTTCTGCATATTAGTGTGGCCCTTTGGTGATGAGAGTTTTGGCATCTCGAATTTTGATTTTTGGCATCTCGAATTTTGATTTTCCGGGAATTTTAAATTTCCGGGAATTTAAGTCGGTTTTTAAAATATTTTGAGTCGGTTTTATTTAAAAAATTCTGGGAATTTCAAGTCGGTTTAAAGGTACTGGGAGCTACAAGTCGGTTAAAATTCTGGGAATTCCAGCTCTATCTAAATTCTGAGAATATTATTGTATTTAATGTGTTTTTTTGATTTCCTGTGTTTTTTGATTTCTTGTGAATTTCAAGTTGGTTTAACAATACTGGGAATTCCAGGACGGTTTAAAAATCTGGGAATTTAAGTCGGTATAAAATTCTGGGAATTTAACTCAATTGAATTCTTTGGAATTTGCTTGTGATTTGGGAATTTGCTTGTGATTTGGGAATTTGTTAATTTGGGTTCGGATTTTAGTTTTATTGGTAATTTATTGGGAATTTATTGGGAATTGGACATACGTTTATAATTTATTTAATTTTATTTTATGATTTATTAAATTTTATATCAGTTTTATTTTTGTTAAATTATTTTATTATACATGTAATTTTTATTTTATTATACATGTAATTTTATTTTATTAATTATTTTTGATTTAATTTTCCGTATTTTTATGTTTATTAATTATTTTTGATTTGATTTTCCGCATTTTTTATGTTTTATTTATAGCTGTGTCTTAGTGAAAAAGTCATGGTGGCATTTGGTGACATTTGTTACTACCATTCGTCGAGAAACCGCGTTGGTGGTAGGTATTTTGGTGTGTATGTCCGAGCGGGATAGCACTAGCGTGCGTCCAAACCAATAAAATTGAGTTGATAAACATGTATGTGTTGTTGTCCATTTACGTATGCCTGTATGAATTTATGTGTTTATATGCTAAATATACTTTGTTTATATGCTAAATATACTTTGTCTATTTGGAGTAAATGAGTGTGTGGAAAAGTTGTGTGTGTGGAGAAGCCGTTTCATTTAGTTTATCAATTCTCCATTTTTGTTTCGTTTTCCGTTCTTTCATTATGTTATATGTACTATGTTTCAATTCTTGGTAATTGTGTGTAATTGTGTGTGTAGAGAAAACGATTTTGTGGAAGGAATGGCGTCGTTTCGTTTTCCGTATTACGTATTGATATATGCATGTCTTTTATTGTATATGTGCTAGTCAATATGTATATGGATATTGCATATAATGCATATGTATGTGTTTTCCTGGTGTTGGTAAGGATAGCTGCGTGATATTCTGCTTGGTATTTAATATTTAGTATCATTTCCTCCGTTGTGCCGGTATAACCTCGCACGGAATCGCATCTAAAAGCTATTATAAAATCAGTGAGTGTTGATTCGTGAGCGTCATTCTGGTGTCATACGTCGTTTAATAAACATGTAAGTTTAGTTTAATTGTGATTATTATTATTAATTAAATTTGATTGTTATTGGGGTAAACTATTATTGGTAAGTTTATTGGTAAAAAAATTATTTTTATTTTTATAAAGGTTTTATATTGGGAAATTCATATTGGGGAATTTATTTTAAAGG
>JAIPUU010000646.1:0-11196 GCA_020466095.1 Chlorops oryzae
TTTTTTTAATTTAGTTCAAGTTTTGCCTCGAAGGACCATGAAAACTTTCTCTAAGTTGGGCAAAAGATTCAACAAAAAAGGAAGCTTTTTTTTGTATTAACAAATAACTGTAGGCGGAATTAAGCGTTCTGATCAGCGGACTGTTTTATTAGCGAATGAAACCCCAACTCTCCTTTCTTGAGGTTTTTTATAAAAAAAAACAATGTGCTTTACAATGTAAAGAGAAATGAAAAAGAGAGAATTTATACAAGATGAGTTTACAAAAAAAGAGAATTAATACAATGCAATAGGCAAAAGAAATTAATACAATGGAAGTTGAGTTTAGAAGAAAAAAGAAGTATTAAAAATATGGGTTGCCAACAAAGTTTTACATTTACCAGACGAAACTTTGAGTATATTAAAATTGTGCGATTTTATTTATGACGTTTTTTTCGAAGGCTGAAATACTGATGCTTCAAAAGAGTTTAAAGGTGGTGTCCGTTTTTGCCGCTGCCCGTACGCAGCTCGATCCCACCAGCGGCGAAAAAACGGGAAAAAGGAGGGCAGCACTCCAAGCCCAGCTACTCGCCCTTTATCCCGCCAGGCTTGACTGGCAACACCGTTCGTGCAAAAAAACCACATTCAAATCGAACTGTGAAACGAACACGTCCGCGATTTTCCCTAACCGTTCCGCAATTAAAATTTCGTTAAGTGAAGTTGCATTGTGAAGTTCGGACCGTGTTCGCGACACCTTTTTTGACTTATTATATATATAAATTCGCCAAAGGAACACTTTTAAAACCCACGCAACAACAACGTCAGCAGAAACAACAACAGCAGCAGCAACAGCAACCACAGCAGCCATCCGATCCGTCGGACGCCGCCGTCATCCCGGTACGTGCTTTATTCGCGCTTTTTGATTTGACTATATACGATCTCCCTTTGCCCCATTTGGGTCGCAAGACCACTAATTCCTCGCGGGCACAAGCATTGGCGATCCTGCCAGGAGGCCTGGCTTCGGGAAAAAATTCCATCCAGATCCCATTCCAGTGCACGCGGGTGAGCCTTCCAGTGCCCTTCAAAGTTCTAACGGACATTGGAAGTGCAGTGCTTTGATGGTTTTTTTCTCATTCAAATTGAAGTACCTGTCTCGCCTCGCAGCAAGGAGAAACCAAAAGGTGAGCGGCAGCGGGGTGACCAGTGAGTATATTTGCGTTGCTTTGTGTCTACAGCTGATAGGCCTAACTGCTTTTGCACGTAAGCAGAGACGACAAAGCAAATTAGACGAAAGAACGTTGGTCAGCTATATCGCAGCGCTGCTACTTTGTTTTTTTTTTCGGTCCCTGTTTCAATCGTTTGATGGACATGATTTTGAAAGAAAATTTCAACGATGCTTTAAATGGATTCATGAATTCGTGCAGATTAAGTAGGAGGCATGATGAAAAATCACCGGTATTTCTGCTAGACGACGCGATGACGGACCTCGACTCAGTGTGGAGAAGTTTCGAGCGGCTTACTACGTCGGCTGTCTTTCCGATGTTGTCAATTCGGACGAAGTTACAAATCTGTCGGATACTCTAGAGGAGTGTAGGTGGATTTATTACGAAGCCAAAGGCCATCATCTTGAGCTACTGGATCTCCTTAAAAACTCAGTGGATTCAACGTCTAGCATGCAATACCACACCTCTAATGTGAAAATTTTCGTCACCACCTACGAACATTTTTCTTGGTCGCGAGCAGCCGGAGAACGTCTGCCGCCTTTTCGGAAATGATCATGCATTGCGAGAGTGCCCAAAATTTTTGTACATGGCGGTCGACGATCGTCATCGATTTATCACGCAAAATAACAGATGTTATAATTGTTTGACTGCCTCCCATCGCTCGGCAAAATGTACCAGCCCCTATCGATGTGCGAAGTGTAAGAAGCGGCACCACACGCTGTTTCATGGACATGCTTCTCCTTCCCTCCCAGACCCCCGGCCCGTCGACGACACTCAGGTCCAATTGCCTACCGCCCTCGCGCACATTCTCCATCAGGGCGAGCGATTCACCGTGCGAACGCTCCTGGATCAAGACTTTCAGCGTACCAAACAATCGCCGATATCTAGCTCTTCTCCTGGCACGATCGTCTCCACGCAGCAGATTTGACTATATACGATTTCCCTTTGCCCCATTTGGGTCGCAAGACCATTAGTTTCTCGCTGGCACAAACAACTGAAAATAAATTCATGATAACTACTGTCTTAAGCGGACCGCACACAGCGCATCATGCAGCGCTGCACGTAAGAGTGTATTAGGGAAATGAAAGGCTATGTGTCACACATACCTGCTGCAAATTTTAGTCAGCGCTCCACGTTTGCTCAAAATAGCGCTGCAATCATTTTAAATTGAATTTCACAGCCATGGGCGTCAGTGAGAAAAAAGAGAAAAAGTTTTACTATCAATTTGATTGAATTTTGCCATACCTGGGAAATTTTTTTATTATTACAAATTGCATATATTTTCCCGTATGTATTTTGCAAATTGAGTCGAATTTTAGGCGTATGTAGCTTGCAAGCGACACGAAATAGCTTCCTTCTCTATCAGTATTTCCGTACATTCGCTTATTAAAAACCGATGAATATGGAAAATTATTTCGTGCCCTTCTTAGCAAAAAACGGTTCAGGCGTTAAAACGCATGTACAACTACCTGTATCAGTTCAAGGGACTAATTATTTGCTTTAGCAGATATGCGTGAAATAAATAATAAATAAATAAATAAGGTCCAACCATATTATAAGATGATTTATATAAATTATATATATTATATATAAGGACTGTCCCAGAAAAAACTGTCCTTTTGTTTTTTAGGCTATTTATAAAAAAGTGTTAACTCTATAGCAACTATTTGTACCTTAATTAAGTATAAATATTGCAGATAAAAAAAAAATACTCATTCGTAAAAAAAAGAGCTACTGAAAAGATGTGTCTCAACAAAAGAAAAGCGGAAAGCATTTATTTACAAACACCTGGAAAATCCAAACACCACGTACAAAAAGATCGCTAAGGAAGTTGGCGTGTGCGAAAAAATGACGGCAGGGCCATAAAACGATACAGACAGCTTACCCCTTTATCAAAAACACCAGGATCAGGGAGAAAAAGTGGTCCAGCGAACCAAGCGATGGCCTAGAACGTTAAGCGGTGTTTACTCAGAATCCAGCACTTCGGTTCGTGATATGGCAGCAAAAGCGGGAACATCGAGTCAAGTGTTCAACGGATTAAAAAATTTTACAACCTAAGGAGCTATAAAGTACAAAAAGTACCTGATAGGTCAGAAGAAAAGGACGCCGAAGCCAAGAGGAGGGCTCGAAAACTGTATCGCGATTACCTGCCCAAATTTGATTGCGTGATCATGGACGATGAAACGTATTTCAAAGCGGATTTCAAGCAGTTACCTGGACACGGATATTATACTGCGGTTAGAAGGGGTGGAGCATCCTCTAAATTTACCACCGAAAAACATACCAAATTTCCAAAGAAATACATGGTGTGGCAGGCCATTTGCAAATGTGGCCTTCGAAGTAAGGAATTTGTGACGGATCGCACAATCAACACTGAAATTTACATCAGAGAGTGTCTGGACCGGCGTTTGCTGCCTTTTATACGTCAACACCAAGGTTCAGTACTATTTTAACCTGACCTAGCAACATCTCACTACGCCCAGAGAACGATGGATTGGTACCAAGCCAATAATGTCACTGTGGTACCAAGAGAAGCAATTCCTCCGAATTGCCCCGAACTTCGTCCAATCGAAAAATATTGGGCTTTAATGAAAAGGAACCTTAAGAAGACCAAACAAACTGCGAAGAACATCGAAATATTTCGACATAAATGGCGTCGGGCATACACTAAGGTGAACGAAAGGTCGGTAAAAAACCTAATGGAGGACCTTAATCAAAAAGTGTATAATTTTTTTTAAGTGTATTTTTTTCAGTGTAATTAAAATTTTTATTTATTTTGTAATGTTCACTCAATAAAAACTGGAAGAGTTTTAAAAAAAACATCATTGGTTTTTTTGCAATAAAAAAAAAACAAAAGGACAGTTATTTCTGGGACAGTCTTTATATGAAATAACTGTAAATTTTTTATATTGTTTTAATATCTATTTTTATGTCGCGTGAGTTACGAATATATGTAATTTTTGACCAGTGTGAATATAAAAAAAAATTTCAGTACAACATCTTTTGCGGCTAAAGAGAGAATAAGTTTAACAACTAAAAGTGATAAAAAAAAATCCTATATATTTTGTTAACATATCTATTATTTGCCGTTGAAATCTGTCGCGTGAGTTACGGTAAGAGCAAATTTGAATACGAAAGCTTAAATAATATTTAATGTTTTTATATTTTGGGCAAATAGATGAAAAAGAAAGAAGAAAACAACAAAGTCAAAGAAAGAATGAAGAAGTGGAGATCGAATTTAAGAAAAGATGATGGAAAGTGGAGAGATTATAGGAAGACACAAACGGTCAAAATTCGAAATATTGTGGGAATAAAAAGTAATCATTATTTTTCATTTGTCAACAAAAATAGTATTGCAGTCGCCAAAACCTTTTATTCAAAAAAGCATAACATTAAGATAAGACGTGTTAGTGTAAGATGAACCTTTGATTGATTTTTTTTATCTTCTTAAATTTTTGAATTAACTTTTTTTTTTGTTTTTTTGGTAATGAAATACATTTTTGTTATGTAATTTAATATTTAATAAAACAAAATTTTGTTAAAAGCTAAACGTTCAATATTTGAACACTAATTTTCTTAACGGAAAACTTTGTCGCGTGAGGTTATGTCGCGTGAGTTACGGCAAGTATTGTTTAAAAGCTCAATATATTATTGAGCACCCAAAATTTATTGGCTAAGTGGGTTTATTATAAAATTTCACAGTTTTCTAATTATTTCAAAATTAAAAAAAGGCAAGTTGTGTACGAAAAATTCGCTAAATTTTCAACTTGTAACTTTGCTTGTAAAACGCACTTCCTTTTTTTGTCGCGTGGGTCACGAAAACATTTAACTTTGCTTTTCTTAGTTAGTTGTTGCAAGGACAATTTTGATAGACCATACCGTTAGTACTTCTACTAAGATATATGTACATTGTAAACTTTTAATACCTTAATTACATAAAATTTCGAGTAAGCAACCCTTGAAGTCGTACGCCTGTAGCGTGAGTTACGATGAAAATGCCCATATTTTATGTTATAAGTTTGTTTTGATTCCCACAATTTTTGCTAAACATTATTTGTGCAATTGGAAGTTTGAAGCTAAAATTTAAATTTTACTTTATTATAATTTATAGTATTTATTTAATAAAAAAAAGTAAGTTAACAAATGAATAATATATTTAATTGTGAGTGATACTCTTTACCTCAATTAGTGGCACCAGTAAAAGTTTTTGACATTTTCAATATTTGGTCACTTAACAAAGCAAACGCAATGAATGCTATTATTGATTATGTGGTAGCAAAATGCGGGAAGAAATTATACAGTGAGGAATTGGAAAAGTTACGTGTTCTGAAAATTAAACTGGAGGAGAAATGGAAGCAATCACACAGAATAATGTGTAGATTCGAAAATAAGAAGGCTTCATGGCTGAACAGTTATATTCAATTTTTCTCACCAGTTGAAGGAGTTAGTAAGTAAAAAAAACAAGGTGAATAAAATAAATTTGTTTTTATGTATCTAGCAGCCAAGCTGCAGCACTGGTCGACCAAAATTAAGCTATGAAGACGGGTCAATTCGTACTAAACAAAGAAGAGTGGTGGAATTGGTATCAACAACAAACAGTGAGCTAATTGCAAAAGCAGCAAAGCAGCAGGAAAAAATTTCAAACACAAACTGCATGTCAGTTGAAAAAGCTGTGGCCTTAATATTTGATCTCAATTTGTCGGTCCGGAAATATAATGTTTTAAGGTCTGCCGTTAACGCAATAGCTAATGATTTACTACCAAGTCTTCTTAACAGAACTGCTGAAAGCTTGCTGAACATTTCCAATGTAAATTCTGATTTAGATCTTGTTTTGGAATGCAAATGGGGCTTCGATGGCAGTTCAGGACATCCTATGTACAAACAGAAGTTTTCCGGTGAAAACACTAATGATGAATTTCTGTTTGTGGTTGCACTCGTTCCGATAAGGATATACAATGATAAATTTTGTACTGAAATTAGGAGAAACACTTCTCCGTCATCAACAACAATGTGTCGACCATTGAAAAAAGTTCGTGAGAAAGAAAATTCAGCTCTAATACGCCGAATAGAAAAAAATTTCACCAACCAAATAGAACAACTATCAATTCATTGCATAAAATATAACGAATTCAAAGTGAGATGCAGCTTTAAAATGTATTTAACTATGGTAGATGGGGCTGTTGTAAATGTATTGTCTGGAAACGCTGCTGCCAGTAATTGTTACCTTTGTCGAGCAACTCCTAAATTAATGAGTTCCTATAACGCCATACAACGACCGGTTGACGAGAAATATTTCCAGTACGGGCTGTCAACTTTGCTTGCTCACATAAAGTTTTTTGAATGTTTAATGCACATTGCTTACAAATTACCCATTAAAACATGGCGAGTTTATGGTGATGAAAATAAAAATATTGTTGAACAAAATAAACCAATCATTCAAAAGCAATTTCGAGCCCGAATGGGTCTAATTATTGATAGGGTGAAAACAGGCTACGGGACATCAAATGATGGGAACACAGCTCGTCGCTTTTTCGAACACGCCGATATCGCCGCTGATATCACTAAAATTTACGTTAACTTGATACGAAACTTTCATATAATTCTAAGAACAATATCATGCAATCACACCATTAATGTAGACGCTTTTAAAGTTCTTCTGCGGGAAACGTACGATTTATTTATAGACAAATATAGCTGGTATAATATGCCACCTACTGTCCATAAAATCCTAATTCATGGATCTGATATAATAAAACATTTTCATCCCCCCATCGGAATGCTTTCTGAAGATGCTTTAGAAGCGAGGCATAAAGAAATAAGAAAATATCGTCATGAAACTAGCCGAAAAAACTCAAGAAGTAATTGCATTCGAGATGTTTTCGTTTGTTTGCTGCTATCATCAGAGCCTTTAATTGTAAAAAAATCGGAATATCTCACTAAAAAGGCCAAAAGTTTAAACGACATATCACCTTTTATAGTGATCGAAGAATCTACCTCTGTAAACTGTGAGGGAGAAGATAATGAGAATGAACACAATTTAATATCAGAAGATGATGATGACAGCACCTACCTATCTCTTTCAATTTTGCTTCTAATTTTGTTTTAAATTTTATTTTTGATTTTTTTACATTTTATTTGTTATTTTGTTGTTAAATATTTTTTACCTACATTAAACAGCTTCTGATTTTTAATTCTAAATTATTTTAATTTGATTTGAATTCTTCGTATAAATAATTTTTTCAACAAAATCTCAATTTTATTTTGTTTATTTAATATTTTTTTATAGCCTATGTACAATATTTTATAATGTTATGACCACAGGAAGAAATTTCGTACGAAAAATGCAATATTGATTGCAGTGGAAGTGGGTGGTGGGTGGTGGGCGGTGAACGTATATATTTTCTACGAAACTATATAATTTTTTTTAATATTCTTGATTCGAAGCTTCGCACCAAATTTTGTAATCTAAAATATTTTTCATCACATAATATTGCCTTTTTACTTTCAAGAACATTTCAAGTTGTATGGAAGGTGGGTGATGGGCGCGTCCGATTTTAATGAAACTTTTTAAGATCTCTTCTTCTTGTTGATTTTAAAACTCTTGCTAAGTTTGAACAAATTTGGTCAAAGCGAAAAAAGTTATGTGTAATATTCATTTCGGGTTGTATGAGGAGTGGGTGGTGGGCATGGCCAATTTTGATGAAAATTCTCAGATATCTCTGTTTGAACGTAAGTAATCCTCATGCTAAATTTTAATTATTTTTCTAGCCCCAAAAATGTTTTATTGCGAAAAAACCTTTTGGGTTTAGGGGGTGGGTGGTGATTGTGACCAACTTCGATGAAATTGAACATATTTCTTAATTGGGTCAGAATAATGTCCGGTACTAAATTTCATTATTCTGCGAGCACTCCTTCTAGTTTTGTCGCCAAATTATATGGGATCGTTACACTGTGCGACGTCATGGGTCCAATCAATCTTTCATCGTGATGGAGATAGTAAGATAAAATAAGATCGTGGTATATCTTCTGTTTGACCGATTTTTGATGAAACGGCACATTTGTTTATTTATTACTATTCACCTTTTCAAGACGATAGTTTGTATGGCATGATAGCAACCCCTTCCCTATTCATCTCTTTTAAGGAGATTGTGATAAATTTTGTAAGGAAACACCGTTTGGATTGATATAGGGCCCAACCATGAATCAAGACATAAATAATGCCACTTTGGGTACCGCTATTTTGTACCATTCTCTCAGAGGGCGTTAATCATGCATCCCAGCCTGGTGTTTTGGTGTGTGGACACGAAGCGTATGAAGAAGTAGATAGGCCAACAAATGAAAAATAACTGGTGTCAAATTGTTTCACAAACTGTATACTACGCCATACACCCGGTATATACCTTGTGTATAGAAAGAATCGACCGACGACGATATATTATTTCAATAAACATCAACGCTATACACAGTGAACCCAGATTTCTCATCACGGCACATGCTAGGAAATTTATTAGCGAAAGTAGGCACGTGTGCACGTGTTCGAGCACCTTCTGTACACATCTCCAGCTGGGATGAGCTAAGAGAGATGGAAGCGTTGTCGTTTCTGCCCATTCACTTCAATGACTTTTTATCTTTTAATGCCAATTAAATTATTACCAACTATTACTTATGGGTTCTTGCATTGGTAAAGAAATGTTGTAAGTAAAATTTTAAGTTCCCAAAATAATATCTTTTTTCTATATCATTTCTTGCAAAAACTTTCATTTGGTCGAGGGTAGAAGCATTTTGCGTTCAAAGGGTATATCACTATAAGAATAGTGATTCTGCCCCGGAAGCCGCTTTCAACTTAAGTTGTTTCGCTGTTTAGGTAACTGCAAAACATTTAATTTTCGGGAAGTTTTCGCTCTCGATCCCCTATAGTCCTTCAATATCCTTGAAGAAGGGGGTTTTTTTTTAGAGAAAATTTAAAAAAAATCATATCTAAGATAACTATAAAGATAGAATTTTCCTTCAAAAGCATATATATAGAATATTACTCAGAAAGTATTACAAAAATATTTTTCAGGTAATTTTGCTAAAACCAATACATGCTCCCTTGGAAGGATGAACATTTTTTTGTTGTTCAAGGTATGCTACTATCTTAATTAAAATTCTCGAATATGGAGTTTTACACCAGGATAAAGTATGCTGGGTTTCAATACTCTCAGGCGCCTGCAACATCTTTAAAAAAGGCAAGTTACATACTTCTCGGATATACCTGTGATTGGTATACATCAATATGATTTTTCCGTATTGTCATATCATGTGAATTTTTGTAACAAACAACAAAGAAAAATAAAAAATTGCTTAATCCTACAGAAAAATCTAACCACAGTCCAAATATTCCCTAATTCTACTGAAAAATCTAACCCAAATCCAATGCAATAGGTTCTGACCACATTGATCCAATCTTCCTTAAAGCTCTTCTTCCAAAATTACTTGCTACCATATCTTTTGTATTTAACTCCATTCTAACAAAATCTTGTTTTCCGACAAATTGCAAAAAACTAAAGTTATACCAGTACCGAAAGCCTCAGGGAACAATTTCTATTATATCGTTGATATCCAAAGTAATTGAAAAGATAATAAGGGTCCTCATGCAACGCATTTACACCGTGTAAGCTGAGTGAAGTTCGTAAAACTGTCAAATTTTGTATGCAATTTTGACAGTTTTACTTACTTCACTCAGTTTTCACGGTGTAAATGTGTTGCATGAGGACCCATAATGTCTAAGCAAATAAATACCTTTCTTATATGCCGTTCAGACGAGCATCGAAATCCCGGGATTTTGGCACTTGGATTTCGTGAAATCCATAGCGAAATCTAAGCGCTCACACGACAAAATCGCCATTGAGAGGATTTGGCTTGACAGCCATTCATCTGTTTGTAGTGCTGCCAATTGTAGGGAAATTTCCTTAAACATTTTTGGGGATTTTTTAAAACAAAAAATGACTTGTAGAGACAAAAGTACAGATTTCTTAAAATCGGCAAATGTACAGAATTTAGGATGTATTCCAAAATATTTAATAAATTTTGTATAAATTTGGTTGTCATAAAATTAAAAAGATAAAATAAAAACTATTACTACGTTTATGCATCATGTTAACCCAGTATATTCAACCCGGGTAAAAAACCTGAGCATAAACGGGCAATTTTTGAACTTGAGTTAAAAGACTAACCCAGTTTTTATTCTTAAGAGACACTGAACAGCGATGCGGCATGACATACACGAAAATTATGTTTTTAGAAATATAAATGTATGGGACACACATTACAATGCATGACTAAAAGTCGAAATGAGTTTGGATTTTTTGTCATTCGCTTCGATTTGCCTAAGCCCTCGTGTTTATGCACAAACTTCAACTCGAGTTGAATTTTCTACCCACTTTAAATAAATGTGTTTATTCAGCCCGATTAAATTCTCTAACTCGGTTATAAATAGCGTTTATGCGAGGGGGTTGAATTGACCTGAGTTGAATATACCCGGGTTAACATGATGCATAAACGTAGTATATGTCCCTTTTAAATGTAAAAATTATGAAAGGTTTTAAGCTTATAAATTAAAAGATTTTGAAGGATTTAAATAGTATTGTATAGGTATTTGAATTTTAAAACCTGTTTATCTGCACTTACCTTAAAATTTTTGTTATGAAAATATTTTTTTAAAAAAATAAATTTAAACGGAAATTTTGTTGGTTAGAAAAACCTTAAAAATTGTGGGGAAATTTGTTTTTAGTTTGTAAAATTTTTCTTTGCTTTGGGGCATTTCCCGGACTTTGTTTCAAAATTTCATATTTGCAGCCTTTTTGGTCATTCGAAAACTATGGGGAAAGCAAGGGATTTATTTTTAAAAATTATAATTTAAAAAACGAAAATTGTTTTTTGGTTTTTGTTTTGGAATTTTCGTTTGCGTTGGGAAAGTGGTTTATTTTTTTCAAAAAACATATTAAATTGAATTTTC
>JAIPUU010001211.1:0-11974 GCA_020466095.1 Chlorops oryzae
AAATTTTAAATTTAAAGCCTTGTTTAAATGTCACATTTCCATACAAAAATTGAATTTAAACAATGTTATAAATTTAAATTTTGATTATGAATAAGGGGGTATCTTTATAGTTTTCTTAGATATGATTTTTTAAAATTTTTTTCTAAAAACCCCCTTTTCAAGGATATTTAAGGACTATAGGGGATCGAGTGCGAAAACTTCCCGAAAATTAAATGTTTTGCATTTACCTTAACACCAAAACAGCTAAAGTTGAAATAGGCTTCCGGGGCAGAATCACTATGCTTATTAGGGCTGCTCTTAATTCCCGAAATGGAATTTCAATCGGTCTCAGGGTCCAGAAGTGTTCCATTGGACATGGAGGAGAAACGTGAGAAATTTGGAAGCAATCGGATAACGGGAACCCGTGGCAGTTTTCAATTGAAGTTTGGGAAATTGGCAAAAATATTTATTTATTTATTTATTTATTTCCAGTCTATGAAATTCAATTCTTACAGACTATCGCTAACACTAACACTAATTTACTTATACTACTAAGTTATTTTATATAAACCAAAAAACAAATATAAAAAATGTTTTAAATTAAATTCATTAATGCTGATTTAAGGGCATCCCTGTTTAAGGCTAAATCAATAGTTATGTTGGGAGCAACGGAATCAAAATTACTTATGGCTCTATAAATGGGCGCATTCAAAGCATAGTTTGTTCTCATAGTACTTAGATGCAAAACCTCAAATGACCTCAAAGCTCTGACAGGAACATTAAATGATATCATTTCCAATAGGGCTTGACAGTCAATTCTAGCTGTCACGATATCAGCAATAAAAAGCAAGGAATTTAGGGTACGTCGCGACTCAAGGGACTTTATTCCAATAAGAGCACATCTCACCTTATATGGCGGAATTTGGGCATTCATATACAAGGAGCGCAGGGCCAGCCTAGTGAACGATTTCTGAATGCGTTCAATACGAAAAATATTTATAGCGTGGTACGGACTCCAGATAACAGAGGCGTATTCTAACTTCGAACGAACCAGGGATATGAAAAGTGCCTTAAAAGTATAAGGATCAGTAAAGTTAGTACAGTTTCGCTTTATGAAAGCTAGCATCTGATAGCATTTTGGAATTACGTAGTTAAGATGATGAGAAAAAAGTAAATTTAGAATCAAAGACTACTCCCAAGTCTTTAACTACATCAACTTTATTCAGTGGAGATCCCCCCAATAAATAGGAGGTAATAACAGGTTGATGAGATTTTGAGAACGTTACATAAGAACATTTATCTAAGTTCAAAAATAGTTCATTTTGAATGCCCCACTCATAAAAAGCGTTGGCATCAGATTGCAATTTCATTGAATCAGACAGATTGTTAATTTTACTAAAGATTTTTACATCATCGGCAAAAAGCAAAATTTGTGAAGATTTAATCAAACATGGAATATCGTTAATAAATAACAGAAAGAGAAGAGGACCCAAGATACTTCCTTGTGGCACACCTGAGGATGCGATAAACGACTTAGAGAGGACATTTTCCAGTTTGACAAAGGCGATTCTATTAAGTAAATAAGATTTGAGCCACATTAAAAATTTCGAATGAAACCCAATTCTTTCGAGTTTCTTTAAAAGGACATTATGAGGAACTCTATCAAACGCTTTAGAGAAGTCCGTATAAATAGCATCGACCTGTGCCCCTTGGGAGAAAGCCGAGATGCAGAATTCAGCAAAAATCGACAAATTCGTCACCGTAGAGCGTCCAGGAACAAAACCATGTTGATGGGGCGAAATTTTGGTTTTTATCGCGAAAAGCATTCTATCCTTAACCAAGCTTTCAAAGAGTTTACTAGAATTAGTAAGTTTAGAGATAGGTCTATAGTTCTCAATATTGTTTTTATTTCCAGACTTGAAAATTGGAGTGATTGAAGCAATCTTCCAGTCATCAATGAAAATACCACCAGCCAAGGATTTATTAAAGATTATTTTTAGGGGCACCGCAACGCTATAGGAGCATGCTTTGAGCAATGTGACCGAAAAACCATCCAAATCGAGTTTAGAGGAGTTTTTCAGTTTGAAAATACCATTTACTATATCATCAGAAGTCAAACTTAGGTACCCGAAATCAATGGCAGACACCACGTTCGAGGCATCATAATAGTTACCAGAGGCAACCGTAAAGTTCGATTTAAAAAACTCAGCAAATAAGTTCACTGTTCCACTTGCATCATTTGATGTAACATTTTTTAAAAACATAGATTTTGGGATATTGGAGCACTTTTTCCTTGCATTCACGAAACGCCAAAATTCCTTTGGATTTACTTTGATATTTGATTCAAATTTTCTAACATATCTCTTAAAAAGAAATCTGTCCAGGAAGTTAAACTCACGCATATATTGCTTATACTTAAAAAAGAAATCAAGATTTCTAGAAGTAAGATACTTCTTATAGTACTTGTTTCTCAGATTTTTAAGCTTTTTTAGACTAATTGTAGCCCACGGTAAACTATACGTTTTATGTCTTACCATAGGAATAAATTCATTAAAAATATTTTTTAGCGTGCTCTTGAAGCAACAAAATGCATCTTCAGGACTCATGGAATTTAACATACTCTCCCAATCATAACTACTGATTGAACGATTTAATAGGACAAAATTACAATTTTTATAGTCATAACTCCAAGATTGAATATTATCAAGACTCAACGGTAGGAAATCATAAAACTCAAGATCAATGCGCAATGCTACATGATGAACAGTATTTGGAGAAATGTTAAAAGGCGTCTGATAAACTTTACTATTCATATTATCAGAAATAAACACTAGGTCCAGGAGCCTATTCAATTCATTTAAACAGCTATTTACTTGAGAAAGCCTGATTTCCGACAATGAGTCTACCAGGTACATCTCGATATTACTGGTGGCATTAGAAGCGAATAAACAATTTTTATTAACAGTAGGAATCCAACTTAAATTACTTAGATTGAAATCACCTACTACACACAGGTGATCATCACTAATTATCTCAGCTGATATGGAGAGAATATTGTCTATATGCGATTTGTACAATTCATATGCGCTATTCGGCGGAACGTACGATGCGCATAAAATCAACTTGTTATGTTTACCACAAATCTTTACACAGATTTGATCAAGAAGAGAATCATCATTTTGAAACGAGACAAGAGAAACCGATAAAGAGTGTTTGACAGCAATAAGAACACCACCACCTCTTACACAACCGGTTTTTATATGATCACGATCTTTTCGAAACACTTGATAGATATTTACATCAAAAAACTCTTCGTCAAAGAAATTTTCATTAAGCCAAGTTTCAGATAAGACAATAATGTCATAATCACCGTGGGCAGTAGTAGAATAAAACAAGTTGGTTTTAGTACGCATGCCGGCAACATTCTGATAGTATATTTTAAGAGAAAACCTAAAATCACTAATAACTCCAGATGACGTATAACTAGTTGCCCGAGTTAAGTTGACATTGTTGTTGGCGATTTCAGAGGCGGTTCTGTCGGCTTTTGAAAAAAACGAAACACTCGTACTCTTACATCCGCTGGCCAGAGAGAAGCAACCAAGAGTTTATTATAATCAGCAGAGATGACACCCAATTTGAAATTAATTCTCTTAAGTGAAGCAACGGGAACATCTTTCTTGACTAATTTAAAGCATGCAAGATGATTTATATTTATATCCGTGTGTTTAACCACATATTGGAGAATATTCTCTTCCGTGACAGTCGGCAAAAACGAAGACAAGTGTAACCACTTCATGTGAACAGCCACATTTAGCTCAGTGCAAACATTAGATCCAACAACAACAGCGTTGTTTTTCCGTTTTCGATTTCTTACTTCCACCCAGTTCTCATCGTGATTGATAGAGAGGAAACGGCCCTTAACTCCCCACAAGGCGCCCCTACGGATATATAACGTATGGCCAACCCCCATTATTTTTTTACTCCGAACATTTTTTCTGAACAAACCTACCCCCTATCTCGCCTCCTTAAGGGGGCTCCTATACAAAAATAATTTTTTAAAAACTTTTCCCCCCATCTTCCTAACTAGCCCTAGAGTGCTCCTAGAGGAGTCAAATGTATGACTGACCCCCATTAACTTTTCCCCCTAACATTTTCTCCGAACATACTTAACCTCTATCTCCCCCCCTTAAGGGGGCTCCCATATTAAAACTACCTTAATTTGAGCAAAAATTCATACAAAATGGCCGTCACTACAGTCAAACCCCTCCTAGGGGGCTGATATATATGACCGACCCCCATTATTTTTTTACCCCAAACATTTTCTTCAAACATACCTACCCTCTATCTCCCCTCGTTAGGGGGGTCCCCATACAAAATTAGGATTAAATTAAAGAAAAATGCCTCACGAACTTCAATCTATAATATAGATGCCGTAGGAACAAGAAAGAGCATGTTCAGCATGCATATTCGAAAAATTTACAAAATTACCTTTTAAACGAGCCTAATATGAAGAATATTGGATTAGTTTTTGGTGTGTTTTAATAATATGATATATTTTATTACCTTTTTTTTTAAACTGAATTTTGGGTTCCATCCCCTAACTGGCCAAATAATGACCCTAGTAGAAAAAAAATATATTTTCGAGTCAAATGCCGCAAACCTCAATCTATGACGAGTTTTTTGAGACTATAACCATTAAAATCGGTTAGTAGTTTCTATTCATAAAATTAATTCAAAACAAATATTTTTTGAAACGCATTATTCACTGTTTTCACGTTCGTTTCTTAGGTCTTCGCATGTCTCTCTCGGTCTGTACGCATGGCTCTCTCGGTCTGTACGCATGCAAAGACTCAAGAAACGAACGTAAAACAGTGAATAATGCGTTTCAAAAAATATTTGTTTTGAATTAATTTTATGAATAGAAACTATTAACGATTTTAATGGTTATAGTCTCAAAAAACTCGTCATAGATTGAGGTTTGCGGCATTTGACTCGAAAATATATTTTTTTTCTACTAGGGTCATTATTTGGCCAGTTAGGGGATGGAACCCAAAATTCAGTTTAAAAAAAAGGTAATAAAATATATCATATTATTAAAACACACCAAAAACTAATCCATATTCTTCATATTAGGCTCGTTTAAAAGGTAATTTTGTAAATTTTTTCGAATATGCATGCTGAACATGCTCTTTCTTGTTCCTACGGCATCTATATTATAGATTGAAGTTCGTGAGGCATTTTTCTTTAATTTAATCCTAATTTTGTATGGGGACCCCCCTAACGAGGGGAGATAGAGGGTAGGTATGTTTGAAGAAAATTTTTGGGGTAAAAAAATAATGGGGGTCGGTCATATATATCAGCCCCCTAGGAGGGGTTTGACTGTAGTGACGGCCATTTTGTATGAATTTTTGCTCAAATTAAGGTAGTTTTATATGGGAGCCCCCTTAAGGGGGGGAGATAGAAGTTAAGTATGTTCGGAGAAAATGTTAGGAGGACAAAGTTAATGGGGGTCAGTCATACATTTGACTCCTCTAGGAGCACTCTGGGGCTAGTTAGGAAGATGGGGGGAAAAGTTTTTAAAAAATTATTTTTGTATCGGAGCCCCCTTAAGGAGGGGAGATAGGGGGTAGGTTTGTTCAGAAAAAATGTTCAGAGTAAAAAATAATGGGGGTTGGCCATACTATATATCCTAGGGGGCTTTGGGAGTTAAGGCCTTTCCCTCATTTTTGCCATTTCCCAAACTTCAATGAAAATGACGGTTCCGATCGATTGGCCTCCAAATTTTCACGTTTCTCCTCCATGTCTAATGGAACACTTCTGGACCTAGAAGATAGAAATCGCTAAAAATTTTCATAGAGTTAAGAGAGTAATGTTATAGTGAAACCTATATTGGGAATTTAGTTGAAATGTTTTATCATTCCTTTCTTGCCGAAAGTGGTTTAGAAAATAGTAAAAAAAAAAACACACACGCACAACTTTAAAAAGTTTCATGTTGAAAGGAATCTCCTTGAAATTGGATAACTTCGCACACAATTGACCTGCGGAAAAAACGCACAAAAGTTGGTTAAACTGTTTTGAATGTAAATGTAAGGCAAAGACATTTGCATACATAATCCTCACCACACCAAACAGTTAAAAAAGATTCTTACACCAAAAACCCTGGAAAAATTAAAAAAATAAACACACACAGACACACACAAGACACACACAGACACAAACTTTTTGAAGTCTTTCAGTTGAGTACGAAATATTTGAAAGTGAAGCAATTTTTAGCACATGCCACAAGTTCTCATAACACGGAAAGTGCTGCAGTTATGCGATTATTTCATTCTATACTCATAAAAGCCTTTTTTTTGCACAACAAAACGCAATACTCCTTCGCAGACTCAGTATTTCGTGGCATGCCTCGGATCTCGATGCATCAAAATCGTATGTTTATGTTAGTTACCAAGTAAATTTCCATTTCACATTTAGTTTTATTTTTATTTTTTTTTTTTTTTGAATTTCTGACGCAAGGTGTCAGAGTTTTAGATTTATGAATAGTTTTCGTAGAGCTTGTAAAGCTACAAAAAAACAAGTAAGGGTGCTATAGTTTGCATTTTTGATAACTATTAAAACATACTCTGCAGATTTTCAAGAACATTAAGGAGCCTCATATGATTACTCCTATCGAATAGATTTGTGATCACCTTTTTCTGCGACGCGCCCTTTTCCAATTTTTACAAATTATTTCCTGTACCATTAAACTCAAATTTCAAATTGAACTGTGAAATATCTCGAAAATTTCACATTAGCAGCTTTTTTCCATTTTTGTAACAGACCCTAGTGCTGGAGGTTTTCTTAAAGATGGAACGATCAAGCAATTTTCCGAAGTGGATATGAATGGCTACAAGGGAAGTTCATATGCCAACTTTAGTTCAAACAAAAATTATGCTCAAATACATATGTATCAAGTTTCAGCACAATATCTTGAATAGCTTAGGTTTAAGAGCAGTCTTTGTGATTTTCATAACAGACCCTAGTACAGGAAGCACCTTTAAAATTTCCGATTGGGTCCATTCTTGAACTTGTTCTTATTGATGTCTCCGTGAACACGCATACTAGATTTTGTCAAGATAGTCCAAGTCCTTCGATAAGAAAACTGCATGACTACAGACAGATAGAAAGATAGACGGAAGGACGGACGGACGGACGGACCTGGCTAAATCGACTCTCGGGTGTTAAAACAATCAGCTTTCGAAGTTTAAATCAGCAGTTTAAAATACTTTGAGTTGACAAGCACTGCCACAAGTAAAAATTGCCTGAGGAGACTTGAAAACAAGAAATTCAAAAGATCCTTTTCGCTACGCTGCAGACGAGTTTAATCGATTCTCTTTAAAAGAAAAATTAAAAATGAAACGAACTGAGCAAATGGAAATATGAATTCTGAGTTGACATTAATGAATATTAAATGAAATAGGCAGGATATGAAAAAGTTATGAGAACTTTTCGGTTAGACAATTTTAACATAATTTTCTTAATGAAGTTGGAAAATTGATTTTTAAAGCAATATTTTCTGAAGCTGTTCATGAAATCTTCCTCCAAAAACATAACTTTAATTTTCTTTTTATTTGTCTTTATAGGATCTTTCTCATGGGTCGCTCATTGTTCCCATTATCTTTCTACATAATAAGAAGTTTCGAATGAAAGGTTGAACAAATTACAGGGGCAAGGATGCCCAAAAGCAAGCGCGTGGAGAATGAAGCTGACGCCGTGATTTGTGAAAAGGATTTTCTTTTACTTTTTACTATGGCAGAGCATGCCCATTATACGTTGAATGGTTTTACCAATGCCGTCCATTAAGACTCAGATCTTGTGCAGAATTGAGAACTATTCAACGAACAAAGCATTTCATCTTCACCGGTAAGTACCTACATAATTAAGCAGTAAAAGCATTTAGAAAATTTTAAATACATAATTACTATTTGATCCGTCGAGCTTTGTACATTCTTATCAGAGACTAATGTGTCAAAAACATGAAAATCTCTTTGGGTCCATTATTCTCTTTCACATGACGTTCAAAGTCTAATCATTTTATTTTTAATAAAAAAATATTTAATAATTTTGAAAATAAGACTTAAACTAAAAATGGTGACCCATTCTCAGACCTACCCGATATGTACACAAAATTTTAAAAAAATCGGTCCAGTAAGTTGAGAGGATTTTGGTATCAAACACCTCCACATATATTATATTTTAGATTATAATTTATTGATTTTTAATTCAAGTAAATTTTGAAAATCACCTCGACCTGAAATTTGAAATTTTTTTATTTTTATACCCGACACACTCTGTGTCGAGGGTATATTGCGTTTGTGTGGTTGTGTGTAACACCCAGAACCAGTCGAGATAGACCATACAAAATGTATATAGAAATGATCAGCGTCACCAGGAGATTCGATTTAGACATGTCGGTCCGTCTGTCCGTCTGTTTGTATACAGTTATCTTATCGAAGGAGTTGAGCTATCTTGACAAAATTTGGTATGCGTGCTCACGGGGACATGAGTAAGAACAAGTTCGAGAATGGACCCGATCGGACCATTTTTAGGGGTACCTCTAGTACTAGGGTCTGTTACGAAAATCACAAAAACTGCTCTAAACTCGAAGTTTTTCAACATATTTTGATGAAATTTTGATATTTGAACATGTTTCAAGGCAAGTAATACGATTTCCAAAAATTTTAAAAGTGGGCGTGGCAGAAAGGCGTTTTTCGAAAATTGTCCCCTACACCCGAACTTCAAATGGGACTTGAACGAAAGTTGGCACTTATGCTTCTTTTGTAGCCATAACATTCTCCCAAAAAAATTTCCTAGATCGGTCCATTATTAAGGGTACCTCCAGTACTAGGGTCTGTCACAAAAATCTCAAAACTGCCTCAAAATCTGACTTTTTCCAAATATTTCAATGAAACTTAGGATTTGGGGGTATATCTAAGCCTCCGATTAGAATTCCAAAAAAATTGGAAAAGTGGGCGTGGCAGAGGGGCAGTTTTCATAAAGAAATATAACAAAAGTCGGTGTATTGGGCCCCCATATGGCCTTAAACACCTCTTGATATTAAAAATTATTTGAACACGTGTGTCTGTGTCGGGTATTCTATTGTCAGGCTCGCCTGACTATAACACCCTTACTTGTTTTATTTAAACTTTGCTTCTTTTTACTGGATCTTCTTATTTTTTAAATATAACTTAACTATTTATACAGAGATATAATAGTTTTGATGGGCCTCTATTTGAGAAACTGGGCTGCTGAGGACTTTTTTTGAAACAAAAGTAAATCTACAAGCATAGATGGGCAAATTCCATTACCAGTACAAATTCCATTACCATTACAAATGTACTGGTAATGCAAAACTTATTTCCATTACCAATAAAAATGTACTGGTAATGCAAATCAAATTTCAGTACCAGTACAAATATACTGGTAATGCAAATATTTCGATTCAGCGAAAAATTCTACATAGAAACGATGTATCAAATGTCGAGGATATGAGAATTTTTGAAAATTTGTGGTGTAGTGTTATATTAGGTGTAGTAAAAAGAAATCCATTATTTTTTCAATAGATGGCGTTATTTATCTGCATCTCGCGTTGTATAAGTCCGATCGTGTTCCGCTAGGGGGCATTAGAAAGATGACAGTTCCTACTAAAAAAGCTTTCTTGACACTTTTTTGATTGATTGATTCAGTTTTGTTTGAGAGCTTGTCAAAGATGGACATCAGCAAAGAGAAAATTCGCTACATTTTACAGTTTTTCTTCGATAAGGGAGAAAACGCAAGCCAGGCGGCTGAAATGTGAATAGCGTTTATGGACCTGATACTGTAACAGCCAATCATGCGCAATTTTGGTTTCGTCGATTCCGTTCCGGTAACTTCGATGTCAAGGATGCACCACGCACTGGAAGGCCAATTGTCGAAAATGTCGATAAAATCATGGAAATTATCGAGTCCGACCGTCATGTTAGCACTGTTTCGATTGCAAAAGAGCTAAAGATTGCACAAAAAAACCGTTTGGAACCATTTGAATAAGGCTGGATACACAAAGAAGCTCGATGTATGGGTGCCACACGAGTTAACGCAAAAAAACCTCATAGACCGAATTTCCATCTGCGAATCGCTGCTGAACCGCAACAAAATCGACCCATTTCTGAAGCGGTTGGTGACTGGTGATGAAAAGTGGGTCACTTACGACAACGTCAAGCGAAAAACGGTCGAGGTCGAAACACGGTGAACCGGCGGAAACGGTGGCCAAGCCAGGATTGACGGCCAGGAAGGTTTTGCTGTGTGTTTGGTGGGATTGGCAGGGAATTATCTACTATGAGCTGCTCCCATACGGCAAAACTCTTAACTCGGAACTCTACTGTCAACAATTGGACCGTCTGAAGGAAGCAATCGCCCATAAGCGGCCAGCTTTGGCCAATAGGAGAGGAATTGTGTTCCATCAGGATAACGCCAGGCCACACACATCGATAGTGACTCGCCAGAAGCTCCGGGAGTTTGTTGGAAGGTTCTTCTGCATCCACCTTATAGTCCGGACCTGGCACCAAGTGATTACCATCTGTTCCTGTCCATGGCGAACAATTTTGCTGGTGAAACATTCGCTTCAAGAGAGGCTTCTGAAATTCGACTGTCTCAATTTTTTGCTAATAGGAACGAGGGCTTCTATGAGAGAGGCATAATGAAATTACCTTTAAAATGGCAACAAGTTATCGAACAAAACGGCGCATATTTGACCTAAATCGGGTCATTCTAACTATCTTAAATAAAGCCCTCAATTTAATGCAAAAATAATGGATTTCTTTTTACTACACCTAATATAACTTTTGAATTGGTAACGCTTTTGTTTAATTGCCAGTATTTACTGGTACTGAAATTTGATTTACATTACCAGTAAATTTGTACTGCTACTGAAATTTGATTTGCATTACCAGTATATTTTTACTGGTACTGAAATTAAGTTTTCATTACCAGTACTTTTTTACTGATAATGGAAATTAGTTTTGCATTAACAGTACATTTTTTTAAGGTTAGGGAAATTGTAATGCAGTAAGTAACTAATGCTTTTTGCCCATCTATGTCTACAAGTTAAGAATCCATCCAGATCAGATTCACATTGAGAGCTTAATGCATATATTCCTGCTGAAATAATTCTTTACTTATATTGATTGGTGGTGATAAGTGGACTTTGAAAATGTACATAGGAACTAAAGGTTTCTCCTTTTGATCTATTTTCAATAGTTTGACCAAAAAAAAAAAAAAAAATCAAAAACACCCACAAGGCGCTAAGAAAGTTTCTTCGAATGATTTGATGTTGTTCGCATCTTTTCATGAAAATAGTCGTTCCGAGAATGCAAACATTTAGCAAACTTATCAGCAGGAAGCCACACAAAGTATACAAAAAAAAAAAATCAAAACAAAACTGTTTTCTAAATGGAAGAATACTTACTTGCGTTTCAAAAAAGTTAATAAAACTGTTGAGCTTTGAAGCAATTCCACACACAAAATAAATTTAAAAAAAATAAAATAATGTTCGACCAACGCTCCTGTGAATTTTTTTTGGCGCCCAAACCTTTCATTGAAAAGAAAAAAAAAAAAGAATAAAACCGTCATCTGCAAAATGTAATTGGACGACACCATACGATTTAACCAGCTTTTCTATTCCGTAACTTTTGTTTACCGTATAGTGCAATTGAATAGTAAAAGCTTTGAGCATGAGAAACAAAAAGCGGATTAGCGCTTTGAAAAATGCAATCAAATTAAGAGGATTTCAAAGTAAAGGTAGAGGAAACTATTGGAAATAGTGTATCGTTAAGCGGTGGAAATTTTAAAAAGATTGAAACGAAAGCAGCTTAATCTAATCTTTAAAAGACGTCGATTTCATTTGCAGAAAGCTTTTGGCAAGAGGTAAATGAAAATTGACGGGTGAATAAACTTATTATTTGAGAGATGCTTTTCTTCT
>JAIPUU010000247.1:0-11681 GCA_020466095.1 Chlorops oryzae
ATTATAAAATATGAATTGAAAATATAATAGACTTTCATATCATGATGAAATGATTGTTGTTCATGTGTTCTCTCAACTTGAGTTTACATATGCTTATATAATGCTCAGGCATAAAAATATAATAGAGTTCGTGGATCCTATTATATTTAATATATATATATATATAACAAAGATCTGATGATCTAAGATATTGAATTGAATTTTATACATTGTCTGTGTATGCACATTGTTTAATATAAATGAAAATTTTTTAATAGAGTGTTTGGTATCTCTATTATATTAAAAAATATATTTTAAAAACGACTTTTGTAAAAGGCAAGGTGTTTAAGTGGTCATTGCTATGTGCTAGCATTCGCGCAGTAAGCGAAAAAAGCGTTTCCAGCAACTTTTTCTGAAACTCAAAATTTTGAATTTTTTTGCATACCCGGGGTCATTGCTATGTGCGAGCGTTCGCGCAATAAGCGAAAAAAGCGTTTCCAGGAAATTTTACTGAAACTCAAAATTTCGACTTTTTTGCATACCCGGGGTCATTGCTATGTGCTAGCATTCGCGCAATAAGCGAAAAAAGCGTTTCCAGGAAATTTTTCCGACATACAGATATACCGACACAGACATACAGATATACCGACATACCGACATAGAGACATACAGACATAACGACATACCGACATACAGACATAACAAATTTTGATTTTCTTTGCATACCCGGGGTCATTGCTATGTGCGAGCGTTCGCGCAATAAGCGAAAAAAGCGTTTCCAGGAAATTTTACCGAAAAACAGATATACCGATCATTGCTATGTGTTTAGCATCGCGCAATAAGCGAAAAGAGCGTTTCCAGGAAATTTTTCCGAAACTCAAAATTTCGAATTTTTTTGCATACCCGGGGTCATTGCTATGTGCTAGCATTCGCGCAATAAGCGAAAAAAAGCGTACAGATATACCTACATATCGACACACAGACATACCGATATACCGACATACCGACGTACCGACATAGAGACATACCGACATACAGACGTACCGACCTCAAAAACCAATCTACCAATCTACTTATCTACCTATCTACCATCTACCTTTTTCTGAAACTCAAAATTTTGAATTTTTTTCATACCCGGGATCATTGCTATGTGCTAGCATTCGCGCAGTAAGCGAAAAAAGCGTTTCCAGCAACTTTTTCTGAAACTCAAAATTTTGAATTTTTTTGCATACCCAGGGTATTGCTATGTGCGACGTTCGGCAATAAGCGAAAAAACGCCAGAAATTTTACTGAAACTCAAAATTTCGACTTTTTTTGCATACCCGGGGTCATTGCTATGTGCTAGCATTCGCGCAATAAGCGAAAAAAGCGTTTCCAGGAAATTTTTCCGACATACAGATATACCGACATAAGCATACAGATATACCGACATACCGACATAGAGACGTCGGTATGTCTGTATGTCGGTATGTCGGTATGTCTCTTTGTCGGTATGTCTGTTTGTCGGTATGTCGGTACGTCTGTATTACGGTATGTCGTTATGTCTGTATGTCGGTATGTCGGTATGTCTCTATGTCGGTATATCTGTATGTCGGTATATCTGTATTTCGGTAAAATTTCCTGGAAACGCTTTTTTCGCTTATTGCGCGAACGCTCGCACATAGCAATGACCCCGGGTATGCAAAGAAAATCAAAATTTGTTATGTCTGTATGTCGGTATGTCGTTATGTCTGTATGTCGGTATGTCTCTATGTCGGTATGTCGGTATATCTGTATGTCTGTATGTCGGTATATCTGTATGTCGGAAAAATTTCCTGGAAACGCTTTTTTCGCTTATTGCGCGAATGCTAGCACATAGCAATGACCCCGGGTATGCAAAAATTCGAAATTTTGAGTTTCAGGAAAATTTCCTGGTAACGCTTTTTTCGCTTATTGCGCGAATGCTAGCACATAGCAATGACCCCGGGTATGCAAAAAAATTCGAAATTTTGAGTTTCGGAAAAATTTCCTGGAAACGCTTTTTTCGCTTATTGCGCGATGCTAGCACATAGCAATGATCCCGGGTATGAAAAAAATTCAAAATTTTTAGTTTCAGAAAAAGGTAGATGGTAGATAGGTAGATAAGTAGATTGGTAGATTGGTTTTTGAGGTCGGTACGTCTGTATGTCGGTACGTCGGTATGTCGGTATATCGGTATGTCTGTGTGTCGATATGTAGGTATATCTGTATGTCTCTATGACGATATGTCTGTTTGTCGGTATGTTGGCATATCTGTATGTCGGTATATCGGTATGTCGGTATGTCTGTATGTCGGTATGTCTCTTTGTCGGTATGTCTGTTTGTCGGTATGTCGGTACGTCTGTATTACGGTATGTCGTTATGTCTGTATGTCGGTATGTCGGTATGTCGGTATATCTGTATGTCGGTATATCTGTATGTCTGTATGTCGGTATATCTGTATGTCGGAAAAATGTCCTGGAAACGCTTTTTTCGCTTATTGCGCGAACGCTCGCACATAGCAATGACCCCGGGTATGCAAAAAAATTCAAAATTTTGAGTTTCAGAAAAATTTCCTGGTAACGCTTTTTTCGCTTATTGCGCGAATGCTAGCACATAGCAATGACCCCGGGTATGCAAAAAAATTCGAAATTTTGAGTTTCGGAAAAATTTCCTGGAAACGCTTTTTTCGCTTATTGCGCGAATGCTAGCACATAGCAATGATCCCGGGTATGAAAAAAATTCAAAATTTTGAGTTTCAGAAAAAGGTAGATGGTAGATAGGTAGATAAGTAGATTGGTAGATTGGTTTTTGAGGTCGGTACGTTTGTATTTCGGTATGTCTCTATGTCGGTACGTCGGTATATCGGTATGTCTGTGTGTCGATATGTAGGTATATCTGTATGTCTCTATGACGATATGTCTGTTTGTCGGTATGTTGGCATATCTGTATGTCGGTATATCGGTATGTCGGTATGTCTGTATGTCGGTATGTCTGTATGTCGGTATGTCTCTTTGTCGGTATGTCTGTATGTCGGTATATCTGTATGTCGGTATATCTGTATTTCGGTAAAATTTCCTGGAAACGCTTTTTTCGCTTATTGCGCGAACGCTCGCACATAGCAATGACCCCGGGTATGCAAAGAAAATCAAAATTTGTTATGTCTGTATGTCGGTATGTCGTTATGTCTGTATGTCGGTATGTCGGTATGTCTCTATGTCGGTATATCTGTATGTCTGTGTCGGTATATCTGTATGTCGGAAAAATTTCCTGGAAACGCTTTTTTCGCTTATTGCGCGAATGCTAGCACATAGCAATGACCCCGGGTATGCAAAAAAAATTCGAAATTTTGAGTTTCAGTAAAATTTCCTGGAAACGCTTTTTTCGCTTATTGCGAGAAAGCTCGCACATAGCAATGACCCCGGGTATGCAAAAAAATTCAAAATTTTGAGTTTCAGAAAAAGTTGCTGGAAACGCTTTTTTCGCTTATTGCGCGAATGCTAGCACATAGCAATGACCCCGGGTATGCAAAAAATTCAAAATTTTGAGTTTCAGAAAAAGTTGCTGGAAACGCTTTTTTCGCTTACTGCGCGAATGCTAGCACAAAGCAATGACCCCAGGTATGCAAAAAAATTTAAAATTTTGAGTTTCACAAAAATTTCCTGGAAACGCTTTTTTCGCTTATTGCGCGAACGCTAGCACATAGCAATGACCCCGGGTATGCAAAAATTCGAAATTTTGAGTTTCAGAAAAATTTCCTGGTAACGCTTTTTTCGCTTATTGCGCGAATGCTAGCACATAGCAATGACCCCGGGTATGCAAAAAAATTCGAAATTTTGAGTTTCGGAAAAATTTCCTGGAAACGCTTTTTTCGCTTATTGCGCGATGCTAGCACATAGCAATGATCCCGGGTATGAAAAAAATTCAAAATTTTTAGTTTCAGAAAAAGGTAGATGGTAGATAGGTAGATAAGTAGATTGGTAGATTGGTTTTTGAGGTCGGTACGTCTGTATGTCGGTATGTCTCTATGTCGGTACGTCGGTATGTCGGTATATCGGTATGTCTGTGTGTCGATATGTAGGTATATCTGTATGTCTCTATGACGATATGTCTGTTTGTCGGTATGTTGGCATATCTGTATGTCGGTATATCGGTATGTCGGTATTGTTGAACCTAATCTTTTTTAGGTTAAAGTTATTGATAAATATTGTTTTATTTTTCTTTTTTGGCTTAATTAATTTATTTTAAACTTTAAGCAAACACTTCGATCACAAGAATACCGCTCGATTGTGTGTGAGTTGTTCAACTGAACTTGATAGAAAAGTGTAATGATTATAAGAACTACCTGTGATGCGAAACTGTGTTACGCTGAGAGCGACTTAGTATAAGCTTAGGTTAATTCAATGCATGACCATTCATTTGGTGTAAAATTCGAAGTATACATATGTGTAAGCAATTATAAGAGATCAAATATAGAAACAAAAGAGAATATCACCGTGGGACGATATGCTCCAACATCCCGGGGGCCTTGCACGTTGTTGTCAATCGATCGGTTATAATGCCAATTTTGCGATGGGCCGCCTAAAAAATCCTGCCGCGGTTCTTACGTCCGCCACGCGTACCTTGTTGTCGCTGCCAGTAATGACGTTGGTCACTCGACCCGTAACCAGTGCTGAGGTCGAAGGTTGTCGTCGTGTATGAGGACCAACTTCCCTACATGCAGGTTCGGCTGCTCTTTGCACCACTGGTTGCGTTGCTGCAGCGTTAGAAGGTAGTCCCGAGCCAGTTCTCCAGAATCCGGTTTTGACTGCCGATAACTGCGCCACCGTTTCAATAGCGGAATTTTGTTTCTTCCACGCTTGGCGCGGATTCTGGCGGTAGCGAACGCAGCATTTTGTCTGCAGAAAGTGAGCCGGAGTCAGAGCCCGCCATCGCTCGGATCGTTGCTGTGAGGAGCGAGGGGACGAGAGTTGAGGATGGCTTTGATCTCTGCTAAGATTGTTTGCAGCTCTTCGGGGTTGGAAGCATCTTTCCTATAGCCTTGATGAGGAGAGTTTTGGCGGACTTGACTCCTGCTTCCCAAAGACCGCTGAAATGTGGCGCCCTCGGCGGTATGAAGGCAAATTCTATTCCTTCTTTGCAGCAAATGATTCGAGGCGATCCTTCTGGGCGATGAATGCGGTCTTCAGGTCGTTGAGTTTGCGTTGAGCGCCGACGAAGTTGGTCGCGTTGTCGCAGAACAGCCTCTTCGGGAGCCCTCTGCGGCTGATGAACCTTTTAAGGCAAAAAATAAAGCAATTAGAACTGAGGTCCGAAACAGTTTCTAAATGGACAGCCTTTGTAGCAAAACAGACAAAAACGGCAACGTACATTTTGACTGGAGGCCTACCACGAATCTTTAGTGTTACGTTCACTGGACCACAAAAATCCACTCCACTTATCAAGAAGGGGCGACATGACGTCACGCGCTCGGTGGGCAAATTTCCCATGATTTGATTCAAAATCTTTGGCTTGTACTTAAAGCAGTGCACACAACGCCGAATTACCTTAGAGCACTGCTCTCGAGCGTTTGTAATCCAGATTTCCTGCCTGAGTAGTCCAATCAAGACCTTTGCTCCCGCATGAAGTTTTTAAGATGCAAGTATCTGAGATAAGTCGTGACGAACTTTCACTGTGGCAGCAACAGAAAATCTAGCATCATACGGATAGGCGCATGAAGCAATCTGCCGCCGACACGAATCAATGAAAACTCAAGACCGTCTTCTTGAAATTGTGTATGAAGGGGTTAAGTTTTTGAAGAAAAGGCGAAAGCGGTTTTGAACCCTTTAAGCCTTTAAGTTCAAGGCTGAAAGAAATGATTTTGGATGACTTGAACAATTTTTAGGAAAGCTAGTCTGAGCTCATGAGCAGAGGGAGGCTTGTCATAAAAAATTTTTCGTCTGATTCGTTTAGATTTTTTACCTCGCAAAATGTAACAGAAAATTCTCAACAGTTTTTGATATGTTGACACATCATCTATAATTTGCATCAAAACATCTCTTTGCTGTTAGAAACAACGAGTGTGATTTGCGTTTTTCGCTTTTCGATGCTAAGTTGCTCTTCTGTGAGCTCGAAATTTTTGTTTTGTGGCCACGATTGTGGCTCTTCGCGAAGGAATTCAGGCCCTGTATACCAAATAGAGTTTGTCAAGTCTTCGACTCTGCAGCCTCTTGACACAAGGTCTGCAGGTTGTGCTTCGATGGCACTTGACACCACGCATATTTTCTGCCATTTCTGAGTTTCGGCTACTCTGTTAGCAACAAACGTTTTTAATGATGATGGATGCGATCTTAGCCAGTACAACACTATTTCGGAATCGGTCCAAAAGATGACTCCGTTGTAGTCGAATTGAAGTGATGTACGGACAGTAGACCACAACTTAGCTAACAAATGCGCAGCGCACAGCTCTAACCTAGGCAGGGAGATAGTCTTTAATGGAGCAACTCTTGACTTTGCTGTCAAAAGATTGACTTTAACAACATTGTTTATGCGACACCTTACGTAAAGACCAGCCATAAGCTCCGTCGACGCATCAGCGAAGCCATGTATCTCGATTTAGCATTAGAATGTGTTTGCACGAATCGAGGAACAGTTATCGAACTTAAAAGACCTAAATCCGATTTGAAATTTTGCCAACATGTATGTAAGCGTTGAGGTATCGATTCATCCCAATTTAAATTATTGCACCAAAGCTCCTGAGTAACATTTTCGACCGAATCACAATAGGTGCTAATAACCTAGCGGGTCAAATAGACGCGATGAAATCGATAAAATATTTCGCTTTGTTGCATTTAAATGATCGAAATCGTTTTCAAGTTGAAAGGTAAATGTATCATTTTTGATTCCACGAAATTCCTAAAGCCTTTGTGCATTCCGTCTCGTTTACCTTTAGTGGTCTCTCCGTACGGTTGTCTGCGTAGGAGGAGTGGTTTGAGTACCACTTTGCTAATTTAAGCCCTGCTGACTCTAAAATCTCGGTAACTTGAAGACGAATCGTATCGAGTTCTTTCAAGTTCTCAGCTCCGGGAGGAGGTCATCAACATAAAAATTGTTTTTGATAATTCTCGATCCAATTGGGTGTGACTTGGAGTATATATCGCTTAAATGATTAAGGCAACGAATAGCCAAAAATGGAGCTGGAGAAGTTCCATAAGTCACCGTATTTAATGAAAATGTTTGGATCGGATCTTTTGGACTTTTCGCCAAAGAATAAGTTGGAATTTTCGATCAGCCTCGTCAATTTCGAATTGACGGTACATCTTTGTGATGTCTGCTGTTACAGCGTATTTATTTAATCTTAAACGAAGAATTGTTGAATACAGATCAGGTTGGATTGTTGCGCCAACCATTAAAACATCGTTCAACGAAACTTGCGAGGTAGTTTTTCTAGACGCATCGAATACTACGCGAAGCTTTGTGGAGATACTTTGGGCCGCAATACACACTATGTGGGATGTAATAGTGAGGCCAGAAGTTATTTCGCTCTTTATTGGAGACATGTGCCCCAATTTAAGTATTCTGACATGAAGTCCATATACAAGGAATGCATTTCGATATTGCCTTTTAGTTTTCTTTCCAAAGACAGAAATCGACGCTTCGCGGTCTCGTATGAAGACCCTAACGATGACGGATCTGCCTTGAATGGCAATGCCACTTGAAGTCGCCTGATGGTAATTGTTTTACCGATTGTAAAAATTTATTTTCACAATCCTCTTGTTCTTTTGTCAATATGGTTTGACAAGGTCTCGCAAGATCCTCATGTTCCCAAAAACGTTTAACAAATGTTTGCAACTCGAAATCATTGTTAGCAGAGTTTACCAAAAGGCAAGAATTGGAACAATTTTAGACGCAGTTAATATACTTTCCCGAAATTATCCAACCAAGCAGTGTTTTTTGTATCGTTGGTAAATTTGTTCGACAATAATTTGGCGACACATAAAAATCGAAAAATATTTCGGCACCGATTAAAAGGTCGACACGTTGCGGTTTATAGAAATACGGATCTGCGAGCTCGATGTTTTTCGGAATTTTAAGCTTGTCTACTGGTAACAACTGATCTGGATGATAAGTAGAAATAGACTTCATAACTAAATATTCGCTTTCAAAAACTATATGAATTGAAAACGAGATTTGATTGTGGTGCGAACTGAATGTCGGATGTGTTGATTTGCATTGCCAATGCCAACAATTGGTGTAAAATTTGATTTTTTCGAAAGCCCAAAGTGGTAGCTAGATCCTCAGTTATGCAATTTACTTGAGACCCTGAATCAAGCAACGCTCTTGCCAAGATTAAGTCTCCAGAGGCATTTCGAACTTGGATTACAGCCGTAGCTAGTACGACTCGTTTTTCTGGTTGGGTACATGATTAATTGACGCGCTAGGAGCCTGCTGAGGTGATCTCAGATCTGAAGAGCTGGACGCAGTCTCTTCTTTTGTATTAGAGGCGTAATTGTGAAGAATGAGTTGTGAGCACCTTGGCACACTCGACATTTTGAAAGCTTACAATTCGAAACGGTATGGCCTTTTCGAAGGCAGTTAATGCACAACGGTAGTCTTTAACAAATTTTAGCCTATCTTGGAGAGGGATACCTGAAACCAGAACACGCGTACAAATAATGTTCGTTCGATTTGCAAATAAACATTTATTTTTTTTGAATTCTCCTGATTGAGACTGATTTGTTTTTGAAACTGAAAGCGATGACTGTGCACCTTTTTCGAAGCCTGTGTGCTATTTTGGTTTCTAGTTCTTTGCGACGAGTCGCTTTTCTTACTTGAAGATAACTCTTCGACGGATAGATGTTGAAAACGCTTGTCAACATGGACCTACAGTCATTCCAAGTAGGCAATTTGTGTAGTCTAGTTGTTCTTCCCATTTCGACCTAGTCGTTGAATCCACTTTAGACATTGCCAAATAAATTAGAATGGCGTTTGATATGTTTTTTGTCATCTCCCTCTGACAAAAGCGATTCATAAATAGCAGAAATTGAATCAACTAAAGATCGTATTCCTGCAGCGAAGGCTTGACGACTTGCGGAATTTCAAATAATTTGAAAATTGTATCGAAAAATATGAGGCATTTGTTATCATAAATACTTTTCAAACTCGCAAGCGCTTTGAATAATTTTCATCGCAAATTTGGTAAGATTTTACTGTGCCAAGAGCTTCGTTGATAAGCACGATATTAGGTGATTGAATTTTTCAAATATCACTGAGTGATTGATCACTATGTACCAAACTTTCAAACATGCCGATTAAGTTTTGAAACTCCGCATATTTTCCACTAAATTTTGGCAATTTTATGTTTGGAAGCTTGGATTTCCTATTTAACACAGGGTGTGACACAGAGCTCGGGCTGCGACTATTATCAATCAATGAGATTAAACTTGCCTTGGTTGAAACAAAAAATCTTCTAAATTGGACCTATCATCTGAATGATCTTCGATTGCATCGATGTCATTTTGAAGAATCATGGCAGTATATTATTATTTAAGATATCAAGGCGACACTGTAATTGAATTGGATCAAAGGAAATCGTTTTTTCTTCAATAGATTTCTGAATCCGCAAAATATTATTCCAAGCAAGCTTTCTTTGATGTTTATAGTCTTCAAGAATTGAATTTTCAACATGTTGAGAAGATTTTCTCTTTTTTTATTGTTTTTTACATCGTAGCAACAAATGATTCACTGTTAATACTTTTATTATGTTATATTAATGTTAACTAACAGTCACAAAACTATTATATCAATGTAATTAAGGGTCCAAATGTTAAGCCTGTTAACAGAATACAAGAGAATCGAGTAAATTCAAAAAGTGATTACAAAAGTGATTCTTTTTCTTTTTAAATTCGGTTTGATGCAGCAACCAGTAAAGGAAAACGAAATCTAGAACAGGTTTAATGCTTACAATTGAAAAGCTAAACCACGCGTTAAGCTTAACCGTATGTACTTGCATACGTATGTTTGTATGCACGATGCAAGCGAAAAACTGCAAAAACTGTAAGTGCAGTGAAGCTTCGTAAGAGCGGACAATATTGGTTAACGGCAACGACCGAAACCGATATGGATGATGATCATTAAGTAAGCTTTGAGAAGACTGTACTCTAGAGTAGGTGACGACGTGAATTTTTGTAACTGTAAAAGGTGCATATGATATGCCTATACCCTTTACGTATGAGTTGATCACGTGATCCTCTTTTACAGTTTTGTCTGTTTGCTAACGGCGAATTTTTATAAAAATGTACCGCAACTTCGTATGTAACAACGATGTACAAGGTATACGACGTTTACAATAAAACTTTAAAACGGTACCTGGCTTTTAATGGCGTTTCTGCTGTCCATGTGGTTTCAGGTCGACGGGACGAATCGCTGGCCACAGAATCCGACAGGTATTCAGATGAAAGCTGATGATGAACGATGATCGCAAATATTGATGACGGCAGATTTGGTTTAGTACTCCACCGATGAGTGCCAAATCTGATGTTTTAATTATGCAGGCTTTGACGAAATCCTTTGCTTCTGTTCGTTACAGCAACAACATCAACGTTAATAGCGGTAGCCACAATGACTTGAGAAATGAAGTGTATTTAAATTTTATTTTTATAAATTTAATTAAGCCCCACGTTTGGCGCCAATGTTGAACCTAATCTTTTTTAGGTTAAAGTTATTGATAAATATTGTTTTATTTTTCTTTTTTGGCTTAATTAATTTATTTTAAACTTTAAGCAAACACTTCGATCACAAGAATACCGCTCGATTGTTGTGAGTGTTCAACTGAACTTGATAGAAAATGTAATGATTATAAGAACTACCTGTGATGCGAAACTGTGATACGCTGAGAGCGACTTAGTATAAACTTAGGTATAATTCAATGAATGACCATTCATTTGGTGTAAAATTAAAATGTATACATATGTGTAAGCAATTATAAGAGATCAAATATAGAAACAATTAAGAGAACTATGCACCGTGGACGATATGCTCCAACAGGTATGTCTGCATGTCGGTATGTCTCTTTGTCGGTATGTCTGTTTGTCGGTATGTCGGTACGTCTGTATTACGGTATGTCGTTATGTCTGTATGTCGGTATGTCTCTATGTCGGTATATCGGTATGTCGGTATATCTGTATGTCTGTATGTCGGTATATCTGTATGTCGGAAAAATTTCCTGGAAACGCTTTTTTCGCTGATTGCGCGAACGCTCGCACATAGCAATGACCCCGGGTATGCAAAAAAAATTCAAAATTTTGAGTTTCAGAAAAAGTTGCTGGAAACGCTTTTTTCGCTTATTGCGTGAATGCTAGCACATAGCAATGACCCCGGGTATGCAAAGAAATTCAAAATTTTGAGTTTCAGAAAAAGTTGCTGGAAACGCTTTTTTCGCTTATTGCGTGAATGCTAGCACATAGCAATGACCCCGGGTATGCAAAGAAAATTCAAAATTTTGAGTTTCAGAAAAAGTTGCTGGAAACGTTTTTTTCGCTTATTGTGCGAATGCTAGCACATAGCAATGACCCCTGGTATGCAAAAAAAATTCAAAATTTTGAGTTTCAGAAAAATTTCCTGGTAACGCTTTTTTCGCTTATTGCGCGAATGCTAGCACATAGCAATGACCCCGGGTATGCAAAGAAAATCAAAATTTGTTATGTCTGTATGTCGGTATGTCGTTA
>JAIPUU010000052.1:0-11999 GCA_020466095.1 Chlorops oryzae
ACTTGTGATTTGTAATTTTGATTTTTAAATAAATATCAACTTCTATTGTAGTATAAATAAACTTATAACTAACAATAGTTATGTGAATCGACTTGTACTACAATCTTATATCATGTTTTCCCAAAGGTATTATTTATAGAAATTAAAAGCGATCCGGATAGCAAACACTGTAGTTTCTTCTTTCAGTATATGAGCTTGATTATGATATACCTGATTGGTATAGAAGGAAGTGTCGAACCCGAAGAATACCATTAAAAATTTTAAAAAGGGAATATTAAAAATGGGATTTATGCTTATAAAAATAAAAAATAAATAAATGGCTTTTAATGCACACAGTACCATTACGAACACAAGGAGAAGGCACAAAAATGCGTTCAGTCTTGCACTAATTTCAAAGAAATTTAAAAATCGGAAAAATTAGGAGCGACTCATCTTTGGTGACGAGTGAGACTCGCTACTAAGCTTGTTTCATGTGGTTGGTGTCACTTAAACGTAATTTAAGTTTAGTATAGACACCGGAGCTGATGTCTCCGTATTTTCCGTTCACCAAACAACTGTTGTATCCTACGGTGCAATTACCTAACGCCGTGGCACTTGGGTAGGTACGCACGTCAGGCAAGTACACCGTAGGATATAACGGGGTCCTTTAACCAAATAAAAAGGAACACAAAGGATTTCAATTAATTATCCTTTTATTTAATTCAAATTAAATACAAGTTTTGCCGTTATTATTTAATGTGATTACTCTATTAACTTCTCCGTCGTGGCCCTTTGGTGAGTACGCTCGCAGAAGTCCCGTTCCAGTCATCGAAGCTCCGTTTATATAGATCAATATTGCTGATCTTGCAATATCGAATATTCCCATGGTCCGCGATCGTCGTCGATTCTTCCCGAACATATTGCATAAGCTTAACCGCGACCTTCCCCCGCAATTGCACCAACATGCCATATTGTTACTACATACAGCTATTCCGATGTTCTTAGTTCTTCTTTCGTAGTTGTTGTTGCTTTTACATAAAAACTCTTGACGTGTGTTGTTGTTGTTATTGCCAGCGATCGGATTGCAATTGTGCATTCGCTGCGCCAGCGCTGATGTTTGTCATTCGGGCATATACTGTGCCGGTGTTGTTGTTGTTGCAAGCGGCCGAACTGCATATTTGCATTTGTCAGCAATTTACGCTGGACAGTGCTTTTGAGTAGCATGGAATCACCTTGAAGTAGAAATTCATAAATGCAGGTCACTGCCTTTTGCTTTAAGCTTTCTTTCCTTTTGTTTATGCTTCATTCGCACTTTGTTGTTTTGAGTTAGTTTGCGAGCGTGTAGAAAGAGGAGGAAAAATATGTTTGTGAGTCTGAGAGAGTTCGCGACTCACAACATCCTCCCCCCTTTGAAAAGTGTCAATTTTCAGAACCGTTTGCCCGAGTTGTTGTATCTACCGGCTGCGCCATAAATGTTGTATCCTACGGTGCAATTACCTAACGCCGTGGCACTTGGGTAGGTACGCACGTCAGGCAAGTACACCGTAGGATATAATGGGGTCCTTTAACCAAATAAAAAGGAACACAAAGGATTTCAATTAATTATCCTTTTATTTAATTCAAATTAAATACAAGTTTTGCCGTTATTATTTAATGTGATTACTCTATTAACTTCTCCGTCGTGGCCCTTTGGTGAGTACGCTCGCAGAAGTCCCGTTCCAGTCATCGAAGCTCCGTTTATATAGATCAATATTGCTGATCTTGCAATATCGAATATTCCCATGGTCCGCGATCGTCGTCGATTCTTCCCGAACATATTGCATAAGCTTAACCGCGACCTTCCCCCGCAATTGCACCAACATGCCATATTGTTACTACATACAGCTATTCCGATGTTCTTAGTTCTTCTTTCGTAGTTGTTGTTGCTTTTACATAAAAACTCTTGACGTGTGTTGTTGTTGTTATTGCCAGCGATCGGATTGCAATTGTGCATTCGCTGCGCCAGCGCTGATGTTTGTCATTCGGGCATATACTGTGCCGGTGTTGTTGTTGTTGCAAGCGGCCGAACTGCATATTTGCATTTGTCAGCAATTTACGCTGGACAGTGCTTTTGAGTAGCATGGAATCACCTTGAAGTAGAAATTCCTAAATGTAGGTCACTGCCTTTTGCTTTTAGCTTTCTTTCCTTATGCATCATTCGCACTTTGTTGATTTGAGTTAGTTTGCGAGCGTGTAGAAGGAGGAGGAAAAATATGTTTGTGAGTCTAAGAGAGATCGCGACTCACAACATCCTCCCCCCTTTGAAAAGTGGTGAGCTGTTGATGTACGGATAGCCATCATGTGAATTCTTATGTTGCAAAATTTTGTTAGTAAGACGGCTGCTGTAGTTGTTTATTTTAACGGCTGCTGCTGCGGCTGGTACGCTACACGTTAATTGATGTACCTAAGTCCTTTATTGTGTCAATTGACGGCTGCTGGCTATGATTGCTGTATTATGTGTCGACTGTCTTCAATGCCGTTATATTGTCGGTGCATGTTGCATTGTACGTTAAGGCTGCTATATTACCAATGAATATATAAACGGCTGTTGTTTTAATGTCTGCTACTGCTGGTACGCTGCTCGTTGAATGATGCGAAGGCTGCTACGGTTGTACCTATTAATGGCTGCTGTTGCAGCTGGTGCACTGCTAAGGCTGTTATATTGCAGCCCCCTTCCCTTTTCTTGAGAAAGAGCTGTTATTGAAGATGCTGGTGACGTACTCGAGCCCGTTGAATTATATCTATTGTATTTCTACACATTTTCCTTATCTTATATTTTCTTATTTTTCACAAATTCTTTTACATACATTTAATGAAAAGCTTTTTTTTCAAATACGTTTGAAATTAAATGTATTATTTTTGTTTATTGTTAGTATAAACAATTTTTCATTTAAATGTATTCTTTTTTTTCTTATTAACTTTTTATTTTTTTCTTTTTTCATGTTTTTTCCTATTTCTAATAGGGTTTTTCTTTCACTTTCCGTGATATTTTTATGTTCTCTTTCCCATTTTTTCAAAACTTGAGCTAGGAATTTTCTTGTTAATTTTATGGATTCTGTGCTTAAATTTTGTGATATCGGGTTGTAGTTTTTGTTATTTTTAATTGCTTCGCAAAATTCGTTAGCAAATCTTAATATAAAAATTCCACAATCGATTAAATTCTCTTGTTGTATACATTTTGGGTAAGAAATTTCTGTATCTTTATTAAAACTAGTTAAACCTAAAACTCGTAATTTATTTAAGAAAAATTTAATATTTTCTTCTATTTCCGTTATCTCATGCGGCTGTAGCGAATCCATAACATAAATTTGATTTTGTTTGATTATAACTAGCATCCAATGATTAACATGGCAAATTGGAATAGTAGGTTTTCGACTTTGTTCACAGAGACGTTTTTAATTAATGGTTTTAGTCGTAACCCGGCTATGTATTCATTATTTGATTCTTTAGCCGATTTTATTGTTGTGTATGCAAATGAATCAAACGCTAGCACCTTTTGGGTAAGATGATTGTTGTTAATGATCCAATTTAAAAAAACGTTGATGTGAACGTCGGACAACCATTTATTTGTTACTAGTCTCTCATACTCTTCTGTATGAATTATGTTTATCCTATTGCCTATTTTATAAGAGTACATAATGTCCATTATTTTAACTGTGTAAAAATGGCTTATTTTGGTTAAAAATTTGCGTGGCTTTTGATTTTTGTCAACAAGTGTTGAATTAAAACTGAATGTTGATATTCAAATTCGCCTTTTTAGTTTTTTTTTTAAAAAGACTAATTTCGGATTTGTTTTCACCACTCAAAATTGGAATTTTTCGAAATTCTTAGGAAGAAGTTTAATGTGGTATTGTATGGTTAAGCGTGTGCGTACAATTGTGTTTCTGTAGGCAAATGCTTTTAAGTATCCATGTTTTTCGTATACTTACTAATATTAATATCTCGGTATTTTAGTTCTTCTTTATTCGTTCCGTTTCTAGAATTATAGAAAAGTTATATTATTATTTGTTGAGCACTATTTTGCTTGTACCTTTTGTCTTGTTCAAAAAAAATTTTTCAAATGCATTCACGTTTTGCTTAAGCCGTTATCAATCAACGAAATGTTTTTACCTTAGTCGACATAATTCGACAGGTCGAACATAGAGAAAAAAAAAAACCTTTTTCTTTTTTGAAGGTTTCGTGCGAGTTTCATTGCAAAATTAGTGACTTAAATGCTTAGGTTGCATTTTGAAGTTTTAAATTTTTTGGGCTTATTAAATTTGAGAATATGCCCTGAGCCAGAGGTTCTTAACATTTTTGGCTTTCTTGTACATCATGTCGTTTTCTTATGGTCCGTAAGCTATCATTTCTCCTGTTCGTTGTTTCTATTGCTTGTTTAATTTCAACCTTAACTCCTTTTTTCTTAAATAGGATAATTATTCCCAGTATTATTGAAATTTGATGTCGATTTTTCTGCACAAAAATATTTTTCCTCCATAATTGACTTCATATTAAAGAACTTTTCATTTCCTATGGTTATACTGCAATTGCAGAAGGTAATAAGGGCGTTATTATCTACCGAGAGCTTTTCTGCACTGCTTGTTCAGTTTGTGGAAAGGGAAAACTTATCATTTTCTAGCTTTTCGTTTCTTTTACTTCATCGTTTTATTCTTGATTTTTATCGGTTGGCAGGTAATGAATGGACAATGCTTTTACTAAAAAGTTGTAGTGTTGGATGCAATTGACGGCATGCGCTCGCTCTTGGCGAATTTTATTTATTATTTTTTGAATGTTGTATTTCAGACCTGCTCTTAGAGTGTCAATGGCTATGTCCAGCGCAATCAGTGTGCCGGTTCGGCCGATGCCTGCGCTACAATGTATGACCATTTTTGAATATTTATTTTTCTTTTCAGAGATTTTTTGCTGTGCTTTTATCTGGAACCAGAAGTTTAGTAGAGCATATGTATTTGGTGTGCCGTTATCGGGCCAACTTGTATATTGCCAATGATTGATGATTCTTGATTGTTTTGTTTTCAGATTTTTCAATTCTATTTGGGATTTAACACTATTTCTGTTCACAATTCTGTCTAAAGTTTTAACATTGAAGTTTTCTGTTTTAATTATGTCATTTCTTCTCCTTCCCCAATATTGGTAACATTTTTCCTGCTCATGTTCAAGGACTTTCGTTAGCATGGTTATATTAACACAGTTTTGTTCCCAAATCATTTGCCAAAAATCGTTTAGGGTATTTTTAAGTGGACCCTGTGTTGCAATGTATTCTTTTTTTCTAAAAAACCCATCAACATAATTGGCGTGAATGTAGTCATGCTTATGTCTGTTAGATAGTTTCACCCTACTGTGATCAAGACAGGGGACATTTGAATATCTGTTTTTTGGTTTGTTTTTTAGGAAATTTTTTATGTTTGCTTGGTCCACTAGTTCTGGGAGAGTGAAATATTCTTCCGCAACCTTTTCATCGTTTGAAATTAATCTCTCATGATTACACTTTTCCCTTGGTGTTGTTACATGTTCTACGATATACGTTTTCTCCTTTTACTATGGTCTAATTTTATCAAATTTTTGTGGTAGGTTTTCTTTTTTCCCTTAATAAGTAATCGTACATTTGCCGGAGAAGGTATGGAAATTATTTCAAATGGTCCCTCCCAAATGGGTGAAAATTTATTTTGTCTGTTTTGATTTTTTAGCCAAACTTTATCTCCTATTTTGAACTTTCTTTCTTTTGAATTTTTGTCATAATATATCTTTGACTTTTCTTTTGCAGATTTTTGATTTTGTCTAACAATTTCATAGCTTCTTTGAATTTGGTACTTCAAAATTTTGCTATAATCGTCGGGATTATACAAAGGACCAGGTTTATGCTTTAATTTAATTGGAATTTCGAAATCGAAACCGAAAAGTGTTCTACTGGGTGTTTGTTTAGTGGATGAATGTATTGTGTTGTTATGCACGTGCATAGCGTGGTGCAACCATTCATCCCAATTCGTGCCATCCTCATTGACAAAATTTCAAAGGAATTCCGCAAGGGGCCGTTGACTTCTTTTAAGAGCACCATTGGCTTGCGGGTGGTATGGCGAAGTTTGCGATTTTTTAATGCCAAGAATTTTGCAAACTTCTTGAAATAAAACTGAAGTGAAATTTGTACCATTGTCTGTTATTAATACCTTAGGGATATTAAATTTGGCAATTATTTCATTAAAAAAGGCTCTTGCCACAGTTGATGCTTCGGCATCTGGTATGGCCACGCAAATGAAATATTTAGAAAAATCGTCTAAAAATGTAAGTATGTATTTATTCCCTCTTGATGAGAGCGGAAGCGGACCAACTATATCCATGAATACTTTATCAAACGGTCTGTGGGGAGTATTGGTTATAGCCATAGGCAATTTTTCTACGCGGGAACTTTTATTCTTTTGACAAAGTTGGCATGAGTCTATGTAATCTTTTATGTGCTTCTGCATGCCTTCCCATTTAAATTGTTTTCTGACACGAAAGTATGTTTTCAAAAACCCTTTATGGCCTCCTATTGGACTGTCATGGAAAATTTTTATAATTTTTTGTATTTCTGTTGGATCCGTTAGCACAACTGCCGTATCTTCGTTATAATTCTCACTCGGGCTTACAGTTGTTGACGTATCGAATTCTTCTGGCTTTGTTTTTGAAATTGATCTGGTTACTACTGCTATTGGTGTTTCTGAATTTGGGAGTCTACTTAGTGCATCTGCATTAAGGTTATTTTTTCCGGGTTTGTAAAGGATTTCAAAATCGTATTCTAAAAGTTTCAATCGGAAACGGCCCAATCTGGTATCTTGGTCTTTTAAATTCGCTATGCCTTTAAGTGGTTTATGGTCGGTATAAATTTTGAAATGTTTGCCTAATAGGTATGTTCTAAAATTTTTAACTGCCCAAACTATTGCCAAAAATTCTTTTTCTATCGTGGAATATCGTTTTTCGGTTGCACTAAGTGCCCTACTCGCAAAGTATATTGGCAGATCCTGTCCTGGCTCACCTTGCGACAATACTGCACCTAATGCTTCGTTGCTGGCGTCTGTTGTAAGAATAAATAACTTTTCAAAATCAGGATATTGTAGTATAGGGGGGCTTGTCACTGCTTCTTTCAATTTCTCCATTGCGTCTTGGCAATGCTTATTCCAAATAAATTTCTCTTCTTTTCTTAATAATTTTGTTAATGGTAAGGATATTTTGGCTGCCTCGGGTATAAACTTTCTATAATAATTGATTAAGCCGAGAAATGACTGCAATTCTTTAATATTTTTGGGTGGTTTAATATTTTTGACGGATTCTACTTTTGCTGGATCAGGTAAAACACCTGATTCTGAACATTTGTGCCCTAAGTAAACTACTTCTCTCTCAGGAATTGGCATTTTTCTGTTTGAAGTTTCAGATTGTTTTCCCTTAAGACGTCAAAAACATTTCTTAACCGAATATCGTGTTCTTCTAAATTCCTGGCGTAGATAACAATGTCGTCAAGGTACACAAAGCAATCAATTCCCTGAAGACCCGTCAAAATACTATTCATAATTCTTTGGAATGTGGCTGGTGCCCCCGTTAGACCGAAAGGCATTCTTATGAATTCGAAATGGCCCATGCCCGTGCTGAAGGCCGTTTTCTGTCTATCCTGTTCATCGACCAGTACTTGATGATAGCCGCTAGCTAAATCCAAAGTGGAAAAATAACGGCTACATCCCAATTGGTCAAGAATTTCATCTATTCTTGGAATAGGGAAAACTTGTTTAAGTGTAATTTCGTTCAATTTTCGAAAATCAACTACTAATCTCCATTTGTTCTCGCCATCTTTTCCTGTCCTTTTTGGAACTAAAATTATGGGCGAATTCCAAGGCGATTTACTTGGCTTAATTATGTTGTCTGCCAACATTTTGTTAACCTGCGAATTTATTTCTGCTTTATGATGTTCCGGCAACCTGTACTGTCTACTATTAATTGGGGCCTTTCCCGGTTCGGTAGGAATTTCATGACTTAATACCGTAGTGTATGACAGATTATCTCCTTGCAAAAGGAATATATCGGTATAATCTCTAAATATTTCTTTTATGGAATGCAATTCATCTTTGTTCAGATTTTTATCTAAATTTACTGAGTTCATCAAATGTTCAAAACGATTATTTTCCGTATATTCGTTTTGCAACTGATTTATGTTTGGAATCCCTAAATGCTCAAAATCTGTGCCATAATCATATTCTAACTCCAAAGGATCTATTCGAACATCCGTGTGATTTGCGTTCAACATTGGCACATAGCCCTTTCCTTTAAAATTTTCGTAATTGTACCTCCTATGAAAACGTTAGGCATAATTTCCCTTTTTTGTATAACGATTTCTCCGGAAAATTTCTCTGCGCATATTTCTACTGCCCTTGCTGTCCTAGCACGGATCGTGACTGGCTTAATAGTACAAACCCGACTGCTATAAGTGGAACTAACAAGTGGAAGTGAAGCAATTTCTTTGCCATTTTTGAAAATTTAATTTCTTTTATCTATGGTATCTATTACTGATTTATTCCAGAGCCCATCTCTGCCTAGTAGTCCATCTCCCGGAATTTTACTACCCTTTGGTAAAACGTGAAACTTAAAATTCAACTCTTCATTATTTGTATGACCAATGTATATAATTCCTTTACTCCTGACGGTGCCTCCGAAGGCTCCCACTAAACTCTTGGCTTCCGATTCATAAATGTTATTTACATTTTTTAACGCTTCCCATTTAATTAAACTAGTGTCAGCTCCAGTGTCCACTAACAGAGTTACCTCCTCGTTAATAGCTTGTCGATTAGGAAATACTATAAACGCGTCGTCTGACACTAAGCCTGAACATTGTGTATTAAAGGATTTGGGATTATTTCGAATCAGGTTCCTACAGGGTGCTTCTTTCGTTCTTTTAGCCATTCCCAAGTTTGATTGTGCAAAATAGAAAATTTTTCGCTTATGGCTGCTAAAAAAGGTAACACAAAAGATAAAATAATTTTCGAAATTGACTTCTATCTTCGTTTTTACTCTTTTTATCTTCAACCGTTTTTTCTGATTCTGCATTTACAATTGGCATTGAACTCTCGTAAAAATGAAAACTCACATTCTCGTTAAAATGCACTCTTCGCTTTTGCTTTTGATTTTTCTTTAATGAGAGTTCTTTTTTACTTAAGATTCTTGAACTCATTATTCTTTTTTTCTCTGATTTATTACAATTTAAATTTATACTGATCGTTTTTTTGTCAACATCATCTAAAAAAATTTTATTTATATCTAGCTCATTTAATTCGTCTTTATATATTGGTTTTTCTGAATTTCTCATTTGAATTGGCCTTAGAGACTCTTGTTTGCTGCTGGCATTCCGGTCTAATGGCCGAGACCGGGCCGCGAGGGGTTTCCCTGATTATTCGGACAATTTCTTGCAATATGACCCGGTTGCAAGCATTTAAAACATTGAATGGTTTTACTCATTGTAGTTTTCTTAAGAAATTATGCAGGTAAGAAATTAGACAGTCCTTATGAAGGTCCTTTTAAGATATTAGAACGACAAGGTGTTAATTCAGTAATATTGTATAAGAATAAAAGAAAACTAGTGCATAACAACAATTTAAAACTATGTGAGTAAGAAAATACACAAAATATAGATACTATATATTAAGCATTAATTAGAAGCATGCGATAAGTAAAATTTTACACGATAATTAAACTTTTAAGGCGAAATTTAGATTTTAAGGCAATACTATATTCTAAGATGCTTAACACAAATAATTTTCTACTTCGTATGTATATACAAAAAAAAAAAAAAAAAAAAAAAAAACATTTTTTTTTTTCTCTAGAGGGTGAGGGTGTAGTATGTATACACACGAACGCACAAACGCATTTTTCCACTTCATTCACGACATAAATGGTTTCATATGACCAAATTCTTTGCAAGCTGCACTCATTGCATGAGCAACATATTTTGCAGGCAGCGTCGTCGAATCGTGGGAAAGTGTTTTGTCAGCATACCTCACAAGCTAATTCATAAGATTCTATATTTTCCAATTGTAATTCATTTATGCTTACTTAACATATTTTTGATATAAATAAAGCTTGAAGTTCAGTTGGAACTTCAGATTGGATTTACATGCGAAACCCTTTGCTTATCCATTCTCGATTTGGCGCACCTTTCGCCGGATAAATATAAAAAGGTGAATTAAGCGCTAGTCGCTGACTCCTTTGGCGTATCTCCGCCGTATAAATATAGAGATATGGGCGCTAGCCGCCAAATAGATTTGCGAGTCCTGCCGCTCAGCAATAGCGGGACATAACAAAATAAAAACCTTTAGGATATAAAGAAATAAAAACTATAAAATAAAAATATTAATTCTTCTACGCGAAGGATACACTACACTACTTTTAATAAAACTGTGTTCGTATCCAACTGAAAGTCAGTCATCCTACCGGCTGCGCCATAAATGTTGTATCCTACGGTGCAATTACCTAACGCCGTGGCACTTGGGTAGGTACGCACGTCAGGCAAGTACACCGTAGGATAAAACGGGGTCCTTTAACCAACTAAAAAGGAACACAAAGGATTTCAATTAATTATCCTTTTATTTAATTCAAATTAAATACAAGTTTTCGGTTATTATTTAAAAGACTACTCTATTAACTTCTCCGTCGTGGCCCTTTGGTGAGTACGCTCGCAGAAGTCCCGTTCCAGTCATCGAAGCTCGTTTATATAGATCAATATTGCTGATCTTGCAATATCGAATATTCCATGGTCCGCGATCGTCGTCGATTCTTCCCGAAACATATTGCATAAGCTTAGCCGCGACCTTCCCCCGCAATTGCACCAACAAACCATATTGTTACTACATACAGCTATTCCGATGTTCTTAGTTCTTCTTTTGTAGTTGTTGTTGCTTTTACATAAAAACTCTTGACGTGTGTTGTTGTTGTTATTTCCAGCGATCGGATTGCAATTGTGCATTCGCTGCGCCAGCGCTGATGTTTGTCATTGGGCATATACGGTGCCGGTGTTGTTGTTGTTGCAAGCGGCCGAACTGCATGTTTGCATTTGTCAGCAATTTACGCTGGACATGCTTTTGAGTAGCATGGAATCACCTTGAAGTAGAAATTCCTAAATGTAGGTCACTGCCTTTTGCTTTTAGCTTTCTTTCCTTATGCATCATTCGCACTTTGTTGATTTTGAGTTAGTTTGCGAGCGTGTAGAAGGAGGAGGAAAAATATGTTTGTGAGTCTAAGAGAGATCGCGACTCACAACACAACTCGAAAATGAAAACTTGTGATTTGTAATTTTGATTTTTAAATAAATATCAACTTCTATTGTAGTATAAATAAACTTATAGCTAGCAATAGTTATGTGAAATCGACTTGTTCTACAACCTTATATCATGTTTTCCCAAAGGTATTATTTATAGAAATTAAAAGCGATCCGGATAGCAAACACTGTAGTTTCTTCTTTCAGTATATGAGCTTGATTATGATATACCTGATTGGTATAGAAGGAAGTGTCGAACCCGAAGAATACCATTAAAAATTTTAAAAGGGAATATTAAAAATGGGATTTATGCTTATAAAAATAAAAAATAAATAAATGGCTTTTAATGCACACAGTAAAAACTAAAGTTTAAATTAAATACCAATTTTTGTTTTTATATACAGGGTGTCCCGTAGGTGAGTGCTTTTTTTTACAGGGATGGTAGGGGAGGTCACGACGAACAAAAAATCGTATAGGAGGGGGGGGTCCCAAATGCACCCCTGAGGAGTTATAGGGCCTTAAAGTTTTCTGGCACTAAGTCCAGAAAAACAATTCTCCCACGCTAGTGGCTTACTGTAGAAAAAAAATTGTAATGCGGTTTGAAAGCCAATTGTACAGGCTTTTGGGCAAAATTGAATTGATGATCAAAACTGCAGTTAATGTGTGAAAAATAAACGCTCAAAGTCAAAAATTCTGAAAAAATTTTCAATTATTT
>JAIPUU010001161.1:0-11510 GCA_020466095.1 Chlorops oryzae
GAGGGAGCACGAGTTTCAAGCTCGATTTTATGACCGTTTACGATTTTGATGAAACTTGCAGAATATTCTTGGCTCCTTAATCAAAAGCCTTGCGCAAGGTTTGATCAAATTCTAAGTTAAAAATTTTGAACAAAAATTTTATTCTAAGTACTATGGGATGAGGAGGGAGCACGAGTGTCAAGCTCGATTTCATGACCGTCTCCGATTTTGATGAAACTTGCAGAATATCTTGGCTCCTTAATCAAAAGCCTTTGCGCAAGGTTTGATCAAATTCTAGTAAAAATTTTTGAACCAAAAATTTTATTCTAAGTACTATGGGATTAGGAGGGAGCACGAGTTTCAAGCTCGATTTTATGACCGTTTCCGATTTTGATGAAACTTGCAGAATATACTTGGCTCCTTAATCAAAAGCCTTTGCGCAAGGTTTGATCAAATTCTAAGTTAAAAATTTTGAACCAAAAATTTTTCTAAGTACTATGGGATGAGGAGGGAGCAGAGTGTCAAGCTCGATTTCATGACCGTCTCCGCTTTTGATGAAACTTGCAGAATATACTTGGCTCCTTAATCAAAAGCCTTTGCGCAAGGTTTGATCAAATTCTGAGTTAAAAATTTTGAACCCAAAATTTCATTCTAAGTACTATGGGATTAGGAGGGAGCACGAGTTCAAGCTCGATTTTATGACCGTTCCGATTTTGATGAAACTTGCAAAATATTCTTGGTCCTTATCAAAAGCCTATGCGCAAAGCTTGATCAAATTCTGAGATAAAAATTTTGAACCAAAAATTTCATTCTAAGTACTATGGGATGAGGAGGGAGCAGAGTGTCAAGTCGATTTTATGACCGTCTCCGATTTTGATGAAACTTGCAGAATATTCTTGGCTCCTTAATCAAAAGCCTTTGCGCAGGGTTTGATCAAATTCTAAGTTAAAAATTTTGAACCAAAATTTTATTCTAAGTACTATGGGATGAGGAGGGAGCACGAGTGTCAAGCTCGATTTTATGACCGTCTCCGATTTTGATGAAACTTGCAGAATATTCTTGGTCCTTAATCAAAAGCCTTTGCGAAGGTTTGATCAAATTCTAAGTTAAAAATTTTGAACCAAAAATTTCATTCTAAGTACTATGGGATGAGGAGGGAGCACGAGTGTCAAGCTCGATTTCATGACCGTCTCCGATTTTAATGAAACTTGCAGAATATTCTTGGCTCGTTAATCAAAATTCTTTGCGCAAGGTTTGATCAAATTCTAAGTTAAAAATTTTGAACCAAAAATTTATTCTAAGTACTATGGGATGAGGAGGGAGCACGAGTGTCAAGCTCGATTTATGACCGTCTCCGATTTTGATGAAACTTGCAGAATATTCTTGGCTCCTTAATCAAAAGCCTTTGCGAAGGGTTTGATCAAATTCTAAGTTAAAAATTTTGAACCAAAAATTTCATTCTAAGTACTATGGGATGAGGAGGGAGCACGAGTGTCAAGCTCGATTTCATGACCGTCTCCGATTTTAATGAAACTTGCAGAATATTCTTGGCTCGTTAATCAAAATTCTTTGCGCAAGGTTTGATCAAATTCTAAGTTAAAAATTTTGAACCAAAAATTTATTCTAAGTACTATGGGATGAGGAGGGAGCACGAGTGTCAAGCTCGATTTCATGACCGTCTCCGATTTTGATGAAACTTGCAGAATATACTTGGCTCCTTAATCAAAAGCCTTTGCGCAAGGTTTGATCAAATTCTGAGTTAAAAATTTTGAACCCAAAATTCCATTCTAAGTACTATGGGATTAGGAGGGAGCACGAGTTTCAAGCTCGATTTTATGACCGTTTCCGATTTTGATGAAACTTGCAAAATATTCTTGGCTCCTTAATCAAAAGCCTTGCGCAAGTTGATCAAATTCTGAAAAAAATTTTGAACCAAAAATTTCATTCTAATACTATGGGATGAGGAGGGAGCATGAGTGTCAAGCTCGATTTTATGACCGTCTCCCCGATTTTGATGAAACTTGCAGAATATTCTTGGCTCCTTAATCAAAAGCCTTTGCGCAGGGTTTGATCAAATTCTAAGTTAAAAATTTTGAACCAAAAATTTTTCTAAGTACTAGGGATGAGGAGGGAGCACGAGTGTCAAGCTCGATTTTATGACCGTCTCCGATTTTGATGAAACTTGCAGAATATTCTTGGCTCCTTAATCAAAAGCCTTTGCGAAGGTTTGATCAAATTCTAAGTTAAAAATTTTGAACCAAAAATTTATTCTAAGTACTATGGGATGAGGAGGGAGCACGAGTGTCAAGCTCGATTTCATGACCGTCTCCGATTTTGATGAAACTTGCAGAATATTCTTGGCTCCTTAATCAAAAGCCTTTGCGCAAGGTTTGATCAAATTCTGAAGTTAAAAATTTTGAACCAAAAATTCCATTCTAAGTACTATGGGATGAGGAGGGAGCACGAGTTCAAGCTCGATTTTATGACCGTCTCCGATTTTGATGAAACTTGCAGAATATTCTTGGCTCCTTAATCAAAAGCCTTTGCGCAAGGTTTGATCAAATTCTAAGTTAAAAATTTTGAACCAAAAATTTCATTCTAAGTACTATGGGATGAGGAGGGAGCACGAGTGTCAAGCTCGATTTTCATGACCGTCTCCGATTTTGATGAAACTTGCAGAATATTCTTGGCTCCTTAATCAAAAGCCTTTGCGCAAGGTTTGATCAAATTCTAAGTTAAAAATTTTGAACCAAAAATTTATTCTAAGTACTATGGGATGAGGAGGGAGCACGAGTTCAAGCTCGATTTTATGACCGTCTCCGATTTTGATGAAACTTGCAGAATATTCTTGGCTCCTTAATCAAAAGCCTTTGCGAAGGGTTTGATCAAATTCTAAGTTAAAAATTTTGAACCAAAAATTTCATTCTAAGTACTATGGGATGAGGAGGGAGCACGAGTGTCAAGCTCGATTTCATGACCGTCTCCGATTTAATGAAACTTGCAGAATATTCTTGCTCTTAATCAAAATTCTTTGCGCAAGGTTTGATCAAATTCTAAGTTAAAAATTTTGAACCAAAAATTTATTCTAAGTACTATGGGATGAGGAGGGAGCACGAGTGTCAAGCTCGATTTCATGACCGTCTCCGATTTTGATGAAACTTGCAGAATATACTTGGCTCCTTAATCAAAAGCCTTTGCGCAAGGTTTGATCAAATTCTGAGTTAAAAATTTTGAACCCAAAATTCCATTCTAAGTACTATGGGATTAGGAGGGAGCACGAGTTTCAAGCTCGATTTTATGACCGTTTCCGATTTTGATGAAACTTGCAAAATATTCTTGGCTCCTTAATCAAAAGCCTATGCGCAAAGCTTGATCAAATTCTGAGATAAAAATTTTGAACCAAAAATTTCATTCTAAGTACTATGGGATGAGGAGGGAGCATGAGTGTCAAGCTCGATTTTATGACCGTCTCCGATTTTGATGAAACTTGCAGAATATTCTTGGCTCCTTAATCAAAAGCCTTTGCGCAGGGTTTGATCAAATTCTAAGTTAAAAATTTTGAACCAAAATTTTATTCTAAGTACTATGGGATGAGGAGGGAGCACGAGTGTCAAGCTCGATTTTATGACCGTCTCCGATTTTGATGAAACTTGCAGAATATTCTTGGCTCCTTAATCAAAAGCCTTTGCGAAGGGTTTGATCAAATTCTAAGTTAAAAATTTTGAACCAAAAATTTATTCTAAGTACTATGGGATGAGGAGGGAGCACGAGTGTCAAGCTCGATTTCATGACCGTCTCCGATTTTAATGAAACTTGCAGAATATTCTTGGCTCGTTAATCAAAATTCTTTGCGCAAGGTTTGATCAAATTCTAAGTTAAAAATTTTGAACCAAAAATTTATTCTAAGTACTATGGGATGAGGAGGGAGCACGAGTGTCAAGCTCGATTTCATGACCGTCTCCGATTTTGATGAAACTTGCAGAATATACTTGGCTCCTTAATCAAAAGCCTTTGCGCAAGGTTTGATCAAATTCTAAGTTAAAAATTTTGAACCAAAAATTTCATTCTAAGTACTATGGGATGAGGAGGGAGCACGAGTGTCAAGCTCGATTTCATGACCGTCTCCGATTTTGATGAAACTTGCAGAATATTCTTGGCTCCTTAATCAAAAGCCTTTGCGCAAGGTTTGATCAAATTCTGAGTTAAAAATTTTGAACCCAAAAATTTCATTCTAAGTACTATGGGATTGAGGAGGGAGCACGAGTTGTCAAGCTCGATTTTATGACCGTCTCCGATTTTGATGAAACTTGCAGAATATTCTTGGCTCCTTAATCAAAAGCCTTTGCGCAAGGGTTTGATCAAATTCTAGTTAAAAATTTTGAACCAAAAATTTTTTCTAAGTACTATGGGATGAGGAGGGAGCACGAGTGTCAAGCTCGATTTTATGACCGTCTCCGATTTTGATGAAACTTGCAGAATATTCTTGGCTCCTTAATCAAAAGCCTTTGCGCAAGGTTTGATCAAATTCTAAGTTAAAAATTTTGAACCAAAATTTTATTCTAAGTACTATGGGATGAGGAGGGAGCACGAGTGTCAAGCTCGATTTTATGACCGTCTCCGATTTTGATGAAACTTGCAGAATATTCTTGGCTCCTTAATCAAAAGCCTTTGCGAAGGGTTTGATCAAATTCTAAGTTAAAAATTTTGAACCAAAAATTTCATTCTAAGTACTATGGGATGAGGAGGGAGCATGAGTGTCAAGCTCGATTTTATGACCGTCTCCGATTTTGATGAAACTTGCAGAATATTCTTGGCTCGTTAATCAAAACTCTTTGCGCAAGGTTTGATCAAATTCTAAGTTAAAAATTTTGAACCAAAAAATTTATTCTAAGTACTATGGGATGAGGAGGGAGCACGAGTGTCAAGCTCGATTTCATGACCGTCTCCGATTTTGATGAAACTTGCAGAATATACTTGGCTCCTTAATCAAAAGCCTTTGCGCAAGGTTTGATCAAATTCTGAGTTAAAAATTTTGAACCCAAAATTCCATTCTAAGTACTATGGGATTAGGAGGGAGCACGAGTTTCAAGCTCGATTTTATGACCGTTTCCGATTTTGATGAAACTTGCAGATGTTGTCGTTCGTAGAAAGTGGCTTCACTTGTCATCATTCAAATCAACTGTAACAGCTGATCATATCATCGATTTTGTTGTCAAGCATACAGGTGTTGATCGAGCAAATCTTTCTTGTTATAGACTTTTAAAAAAAGATGCGAAATTGGATGAAATAAAGAAAGTTAACTTCAAGCTGGGAGTTACCGTGAATCATTATGATAAAATATTGGACCCGTCTCTATGGCCTATTGATGTTAAAGTTCGAAAGTTTCGTTTTTTTCCAAAAATTGCGGATCCAGCACTAGAAACATAGTCACTTCGGTGTTTCATAAATCAGCCGATCAATACAGTGTATACTATCAAAATGTAAGTGGAATGCGATCGAAATCTCAACAATTCTACTTGGAAGTTTCTTCGCACGAATATGACATAATTGCTATCTCGGAAACCTGGCTGAATGACTCGTTTTCATCTTCAGAATTCTTTGATGATTTCTATAATGTCTATCGATTAGATAGATGTAAACATTCCACTGGCTTCGAGAGGGGTGGAGGGGTGTTAATTGCTGTGAGATCTAACTTGTGTAGTAATCTTTTGAATTTAAGATTTAATGATACTTTTATCGAACAGCTAGCAGTAAGCATTAACTGTGTAAATAATAGTAAATATGTTATATTTTATATTATCGTATATTCCACCAAATAGTACAGTAGACCTCTATCGTATGCATATGGAAAACGTATCTTTTTTTACTGAAGGTGCAAATGAAAATGATGGAGTAATCTTTGCTGGAGATTTCAATTTGCCACATATATCGTGGGATCTTATTAATAATAAATTATTGCCATCGAATATAAGAGCTGATGCTGATCTTTTAGTTATAAGTACATTGTTTTCAAGTGGCCTTTTTCAATATAATTCCATTAAGAATGATAACGGAAGAATCTTAGACTTAGTGTTTGCCTCAAATGAGTTGAACTTAACTTGTGAGTTACCACATTCACAGGTCTTAAAAAATAGTTTTCATCATAAAGCGCTTTTAATAAATTTTGAATTTTATGAATTGAATTGTAAGAGTGATAGCAATATTCTTGAATATAATTATCGATATGCAGATCGTCAATTATTGAATGAGTTTTTGAACGACATAAATTGGTCACATTTGGATTCTTTTGATCAACTTCCTCAATCTTACGAATTTTTATGTCAACATTTAAAAAATGCTATAGCTACCTTCATACCTTTGAAACCTGTAAAACCATATAATAAGCCGCCATGGTTTAATCGAAGATTATGTCATCTAAAAAACTTAAAAAACAAAGCGTTTAAGAAATTCAAGGGATCACAGATAGAAATTGATCGTCTAAATATCCAAGCACTTAAAAAGAAATTTGATTACCTGCATAAATTCCTATTCAATCAATATATTTTTAGTGTTGAGAGTAAGTTAAGATCAAACCCTAGGTCGTTTTGGCATTATATAAATACAAAACGTAAAACAAACGATTTTCCGTCAGTACTTTGTTATGGAGAAATTGTATCAAATGATATCGAAAATTCGTGTAATCTATTTGCTGATTTTTTTCAAAAAGTATATGAAAAACCTTATTATATACCAAAAACAACCACACTAAATGTTAAAAATACTAGCTTGAGCTCTAGTTCTAAAACAGATTGTGAAGGTTTTTCGCCAATATTTTTTAAAATGTTCTCAGATGCAATTGTACATCCTTTAACGATACTTTTCAATCGTCGTTTAGTAGAAGGTACTTTTCTTACTGAGTGGAAGCTATGTACGATTGAGCCCGTTTATAAATCTGGTAGTCGTAATAATATTTGCAACTATAGACCTGTGATTAAACAAAGCTCTATAGCTAAGATTTTTGACCATGTTATAAATTTGAAATTGTTTGAACATGTTAAGCATCTGATTTGTCGATTCCAACATGGATTTATGCCTGGCAGATCAGCGTGTACAAACTTAGCAATAATTTCAAATTATATTGTAAATTCATTTGAGTCCCATGAGCAAACCGATGTAATATATACTGACTTTGCAAAGGCTTTCGATAAAGTCAATCACTATAAACTATTAGAAAAATTACATTTTTTCGGATTTCGTGATTCAGTATTAAAATTCTTTGAGAGTTTCCTTTGCGATAGAGTGCTAGTAGTGAAAATTGGATCAGCGGTATCAAGTACAGTAATACACGCGTGGTCTGGTATACCTCAGGGTACTCATTGTGGGCCATTATTGTTCTTGCTTTTTATAAATGACTTGCCAAGTGTGTTAAGGTACGTAAATTGCTTATTGTTTGCTGATGATGTTAAGCTTTATTTAAAAATTGGTTCCGAATTAGATTGTATTAAATTGCAATCTGATCTTGAATCATTAGTATTATGGTGCCGCAATAATCATCTTCAATTGAATATAAGTAAATGCTATGTAGTGTCCTTCCATAAAAAGTTAAACGCTATACAGTATGTTTATGAAATAGATAATCGTGAGCTGTGTCGAACGTTCGAAATAAAAGATCTTGGAGTCATATTTGACAATAAATTATCATTTGCGAAACATATTGACTACGTTGTGGCAAAGTCATTCGCAATGCTTGGCTTCATAAGGAGAAACTCTGGTGGCTTTACTGATCCTTTGACATTTAAATCGCTCTATATATCTTTAGTGAGAAGTCGGTTAGAATATTGTTCCTTAATTTGGAACCCATTCTACGATATTTATTGTAACAAAATCGAAAGAATCCAAAAGGTGTTCACTAAATTAGCGTTTATTAAATTACGTTGGACTGTTATCCCGAGTTATATAGGGAGGCGTAAACTTCTTGGTTTACAGTCATTGATTGACCGACGTTCATATTCTGCAATAATTTTTGTTTATAACCTTGTTAATCATAATATTGATTGTGAGGAATTGCTTAGTAAATTTCAATTCTATCATGCATATCGTCCTTTAAGGTATTGTCGATTATTTGTTGATTCGATTCATCTCACAAATTATGCAATAAACGAGCCAATCACACGGTGTATTCGATTATGTAATGCTTATTCTACTTATATTGATTTTAGTGTTAATATTTCTAGATTTAAGCTCAATTTGTTTATTATTTTTAATTAATATTAGTCTGTTGGATAAGGTTTCTGTAGACTGAAATGAATAAATAAATAAATAAATAAATAAATATTCTTGGCTCCTTAATCAAAAGCCTTTGCGCAGGGTTTGATCAAATTCTAAGTTAAAAATTTTGAACTAAAATTTTATTCTAAGTACTATGGGATGAGGAGGGAGCACGAGTGTCAAGCTCGATTTTATGACCGTCTCCGATTTTGATGAAACTTGCAGAATATTCTTGGCTCCTTAATCAAAAGCCTTTGCGCAGGGTTTGATCAAATTCTAAGTTAAAAATTTTGAACCAAAAATTTCATTCTAAGTACTATGGGATGAGGAGGGAGCACAAGTGTCAAGCTCGATTTCATGACCGTCTCCGATTTTAATGAAACTTGCAGAATATTCTTGGCTCGTTAATCAAAAGCCTTTGCGCAAGGTTTGATCAAATTCTAAGTTAAAAATTTTGAACCAAAAATTTATTCTAATTACTATGGGATGAGGAGGGACCACGAGTGTCAAGCTCGATTTCATGACCGTCTCCGATTTTGATGAAACTTGCAGAATATTCTTGGCTCCTTAATCAAAAGCCTTTGCGCAAGCTTTGATCAAATTCTAAGTTAAAAATTTTGAACCAAAAATTTTATTCTAAGTACTATGCGATGAGGAGGGAGCACGAGTGTCAAGCTCGATTTCATGACCGTCTCCGATTTTGATGAAACTTGCAGAATATACTTGGCTCCTTAATCAAAAGCCTTTGCGCAAGGTTTGATCAAATTCTAAGTTAAAAATTTTGAACCAAAAATTTTATTCTAAGTACTATGGGATGAGGAGGGAGCACGAGTGTCAAGCTCGATTTTATGACCGTCTCCGATTTTGATGAAACTTGCAGAATATTCTTGGCTCCTTAATCAAAAGCCTTTGCGCAAGGTTTGATCAAATTCTAAGTAAAAATTTTGAACCAAAAATTTCATTCTAAGTACTATGGGATGAGGAGGGAGCACAAGTGTCAAGCTCGATTTCATGACCGTCTCCGATTTTAATGAAACTTGCAGAATATTCTTGGCTCCTTAATCAAAAGCCTTTGCGCAAGGTTTGATCAAATTCTAAGTTAAAAATTTTGAACCAAAAATTTTATTCTAAGTACTATGGGATGAGGAGGGAGCACGAGTGTCAAGCTCGATTTCATGACCGTCTCCGATTTTGATGAAACTTGCAGAATATACTTGGCTCCTTAATCAAAAGCCTTTGCGCAAGGTTTGATCAAATTCTGAGTTAAAAATTTTGAACCCAAAATTCCATTCTAAGTACTATGGGATTAGGAGGGAGCACGAGTTTCAAGCTCGATTTTATGACCGTTTCCGATTTTGATGAAACTTGCAGAATATTCTTGGCTCCTAAATCAAAAGCCTTTGCGCAGGGTTTGATCAAATTCTAAGTTAAAAATTTTGAACCAAAAATTTCATTCTAAGTACTATGGGATTAGGAGGGAGCACGAGTTTCAAGCTCGATTTTATGACCGTTTCCGATTTTGATGAAACTTGCAGAATATTCTTGGCTCCTTAATCAAAAGCCTTTGCGCAGGGTTTGATCAAATTCTAAGTTAAAAATTTTGAACCAAAATTTTATTCTAAGTACTATGGGATGAGGAGGGAGCACGAGTGTCAAGCTCGATTTTATGACCGTCTCCGATTTTGATGAAACTTGCAGAATATTCTTGGCTCCTTAATCAAAAGCCTTTGCGCAAGGTTTGATCAAATTCTAAGTTAAAAATTTTGAACCAAAAATTTCATTCTAAGTACTATGGGATGAGGAGGGAGCACAAGTGTCAAGCTCGATTTCATGACCGTCTCCGATTTTAATGAAACTTGCAGAATATTCTTGGCTCGTTAATCAAAAGCCTTTGCGCAAGGTTTGATCAAATTCTAAGTTAAAAATTTTGAACCAAAAATTTATTCTAAGTACTATGGGATGAGGAGGGACCACGAGTGTCAAGCTCGATTTCATGACCGTCTCCGATTTTGATGAAACTTGCAGAATATTCTTGGCTCCTTAATCAAAAGCCTTTGCGCAAGCTTTGATCAAATTCTAAGTTAAAAATTTTGAACCAAAAATTTTATTCTAAGTACTATGGGATGAGGAGGGAGCACGAGTGTCAAGCTCGATTTCATGACCGTCTCCGATTTTGATGAAACTTGCAGAATATACTTGGCTCCTTAATCAAAAGCCTTTGCGCAAGGTTTGATCAAATTCTAAGTTAAAAATTTTGAACCAAAAATTTTATTCTAAGTACTATGGGATGAGGAGGGAGCACGAGTGTCAAGCTCGATTTTATGACCGTCTCCGATTTTGATGAAACTTGCAGAATATTCTTGGCTCCTTAATCAAAAGCCTTTGCGCAAGGTTTGATCAAATTCTAAGTTAAAAATTTTGAACCAAAAATTTCATTCTAAGTACTATGGGATGAGGAGGGAGCACAAGTGTCAAGCTCGATTTCATGACCGTCTCCGATTTTAATGAAACTTGCAGAATATTCTTGGCTCCTTAATCAAAAGCCTTTGCGCAAGGTTTGATCAAATTCTAAGTTAAAAATTTTGAACCAAAAATTTTATTCTAAGTACTATGGGATGAGGAGGGAGCAAAGTGTCAAGCTCGATTTCATGACCGTCTCCGATTTTAATGAAACTTGCAGAATATTCTTGGCTCGTTAATCAAAAGCCTTTGCGCAAGGTTTGATCAAATTCAAGTTAAAAATTTTGAACCAAAAATTTATTCTAATTACTATGGGATGGGAGGGACCACGAGTGTCAAGCTCGATTTCATGACCGTCTCCGATTTTGATGAAACTTGCAGAATATTCTTGGCTCCTTAATCAAAAGCCTTTGCGCAAGCTTTGATCAAATTCTAAGTTAAAAATTTTGAACCAAAAAATTTTATTCTAAGTACTATGCGATGAGGAGGGAGCACGAGTGTCAAGCTCGATTTCATGACCGTCTCCGATTTTGATGAAACTTGCAGAATATACTTGGCTCCTTAATCAAAAGCCTTTGCGCAAGGTTTGATCAAATTCTAAGTTAAAAATTTTGAACCAAAAATTTTATTCTAAGTACTATGGGATGAGGAGGGAGCACGAGTGTCAAGCTCGATTTTATGACCGTCTCCGATTTTGATGAAACTTGCAGAATATTCTTGGCTCCTTAATCAAAAGCCTTTGCGCAAGGTTTGATCAAATTCTAAGTTAAAAATTTTGAACCAAAAATTTTATTCTAAGTACTATGGGATGAGGAGGGAGCACG
>JAIPUU010000438.1:0-29200 GCA_020466095.1 Chlorops oryzae
TTAAAATCCAAATGTTTACCTCAACATCGATTGCCTTTTTAATAACTCCAAATGAAAATGAGACCGCATTGAGGCAGTCGCAAGAAGGCAATTAAGGGATGCTTCACTTTTTCAATTGATTTTGAGCTAGAAAAAATGTCCTCTGGGGTAAAGTTTGACCAACCACCATTCGCGAAATTGCAAAGATTTTATTTTCACATTTTGAATTGAGGTTTTCCCTAGAAAAATGTCTCTAACGGTTAAAATTTGACCAAGACCCCATTCGCGTTCGCAAAAAATTTGTTTTCACTTTTTAATTGAATTTCGCAGCAAAAAATGTTTAACGGTTAAAATTTTGACCTACCACCATTCGCGAAATTCGCAAAAATTTTTTTCACTATTTTGAATTGAGTATTTCGCAGTTAGAAAAAATGTCCTCCAACGGTTAAATTTGACCATGCCCACCATCCGCGAAATTTTGTGCTTAATAATAATCTCGTTTTAGAAGCTAAATCGAAGTATATATAAGGTTAATAGAATCTAAGCTAAATTGAACAACGAAAACGGCAGGAATTTTTTGTAAAGTTATTGTTTTAACATATTTTAGGCTGAGGAAAAGGTATGTGTGCAATTGGCTTAGCCGTTGTAAACTGTTTAACTTGTTTTTTATTAAATTTGTTTGTAAAGAGTAAAAAATTTTACAATTTCAATATTTTTTCTGCGTATCGTACACAATTTTTCATCCGCTTGCATGCGTTTAAAATTGAACAGCTGATACGGTAGTATCGTATCGCAATACCATATATTAACGATATACATAAACGCTAACTGTCAGATATAATACGATAAATTTCAATTCGTAAATGGCATAACAGAATGCAAGCGTTTATCGTGTATCGTTGAATTCATAATAGGGGGGTTAGAGAAATAATTTTTATAATTTTATTGTTTAAAAAACTCGTGTTTTCTAAACAAAAATATTTGAATCAAAATCATTTTAACTTTACACAGTATCAAAAATTTTTTACAGTGTAGTATGCGGTCAAATTTTACACACATTTTAAAGTGATTATGCAAATGTTGATCTTTTACACTTTAAATTATTAAAGTTTAAATTTAAAATTTTTTTGAAAATTGCAAGATACAATTTTAAAAATTTTTTAAACTTTTCCAAATTTTACCCTTTAATTACAAAAGTTAAAATTACCAAAAATGGTTTATTTAATAATCTAATGCATAATTTTACACATTTGAGGTTGAAAATTAATTTGGTGTGTAATTTACGTTTATAATGAAGGTAACCTGTTTCCTACTTAATGGTAGTAAATATTTTTAAGAGTGTAGGAAGAATGTCAAATTTAACAGAATATGCGGTAGATCTACCGCAATCTGTAAAGTAGCCACACTGACTCTAACTGAGACAAAAACTAAAAATTATACGAAAAAAGTAAAGAAGTTTACATCGGCAAAGCCGATTGCACACATACCTTTTCCTCAGCCTAAAATATGTTAAAACATTACCTTAACGAAAATTCCTGCCGTTTTCGTTGTTCTAGCTTGGATATCTATTTATACCTTATCTGTACTTCGATTTAGCTTCTAAAACTCGAGATTATTATTAAGCAAAAAAATTTCGCGAATGGTGGTCATGGTCAAATTTTAACCGTTAGAGGATAATATGTCTAGCTGCGAAATACTCAATTCAAATAGTGTAAATCACATTTTTGCGAATTTCGCGAATGGTGATCATAATCAAATTTTAACCCTTAGAGGACATTTTGTTTAGCTGCGAAATACTCAATTCAAAATAGTGAAAATCAAATTTTTGCGAATTTCGCGAATGGTGGTCATGATAAATTTTTAACCCTTAGAGGACATTTTGTCTAGCAGCGAAATACTCAATTCAAAATAGTGAAAATCAAATTTTTGCGAATTTGGCGAATGGTGGTCATGATAAATTTTTAACCTTTAGAGGACATTTTGTTTAGCTGCGAAATACTCAATTCAAAATAGTGAAAATCAAATTTTTGCGAATTTCGCGAATGGTGGTCATGATAAATTTTTAACCTTTAGAGGATATTTTGTTTAGCTGCGAAATACTCAATTTAAAATAGTGAAAATCAAATTTTTGCGAATTTCGCGAATGGTGGTCTTGATCAAGTTTTAACCGTTAGAGGACATTTTGTCTAGCAGCGAAATACTCAATTCAAAATAGCGAAAATCAATTTTTTGCGAATTTCGCGAATGGTGGTCTTGATAAATTTTTAACCCTTAGAGGACATTTTGTTTAGCTGCGAAATACTCAATTCAAAATAGTGAAAATCAAATTTTTGCGAATTTGGCGAATGGTGGTCATGATAAATTTTTAACCCTTAGAGGACATTTTGTCTAGCAGCGAAATACTCAATTCAAAATAGCGAAAATCAAATTTTTGAGAATTTGGCGAATGGTGGTCATGATAAATTTTTAACCTTTAGAAGACATTTTGTTTAGCTGCGAAATACTCAATTCAAAATAGTGAAAATCAAATTTTTGCGAATTTCGCGAATGGTGGTCTTGATAAATTTTTAACCTTTAGAGGACATTTTGTTTAGCTGCGAAATACTCAAGTCAAAATAGTGAAAATCAAATTTTTGCGAATTTCGCGAATGGTGGTCATGGTCAAATTTTAACCTTAAGTGACGACTTTATTTGGCGGCAAAATACACAATCGGAAGAAGCAAAAAAAAATCATTTTTGTATACAGATATGAGAATAAGAGAAAAAGTGTTTTTTTCTTATATGTAGGATGATGACCATAGTTATAGCGATGTCGCAATTTTTTTCAGCGAAAGCTTAAGTCTACATGGTAGCTATACACACACCAAATTTCAATAAGCTGGGATGTATAGTAAAAAAGTTATCCAGGAAAAACCTTAAAAATCGTGATTTTTGAAACTTCTGAACCACTTCCCACGACCCAAGGAGGGACTACGAAAAGAATTTTTATGCAGTTTTTCGGACATTTACCTGGTTCATGTCCATGCCGAATTTCAATATGATATCTTTCATGGCTTAGGAGTTATTTACGAAAAACTAAAGTGTGACCGACAGACAGACAGACAGACAGACAGACAGACAGACAGACAGACAGACAGACAGACGTGGCTAGATCGACTCCTCTTGTCACCCTGATCAAGAATATATCTATCGCGACTCCTTTGGTATGTTACATACTCCGAGCCAAACTTAATATACCCTTTCCTTCGGAAAAGGTATAAAAAGATTAAAAAATTAAAACAGAGCGATACATGTCTTCCCTCTGCGAAGTTCATCATAGCACTGATTTGAAAGATTGACATGACTTCGTGTTTTCAATCGCTTCGGTTGTTTGCTTCGTTTCTCAATTACAAATGGAATTGTGCTTTAATTTCGATCGTCTTTTATACTTTTTCATCTCCCGCTCTCAGTTTCTATGCGTGTGAAAAAATTCTCTCTTTCACGCTCATTCACACTTGCAGCTAACACTTTGGGCACCTCTGATAAATATGAACGTGATGTATAAAAATATTCTAACCGCTAACAAGCCAAGAAACGTTTACCGTTATAACAACGACGTAATAACAGTCGCGCGTTCGTTGGTTTCTTTTTTGCGTTCTCCGCTGCTTCGTGCTCATTGTGAACGACTCGAAAAAAATTAATTTTAACCAAAGATCGGAGCAAGGACGTTGATGCCAAACAACTACAGTGGTCGTCCAATATAACGAATCTTATGTTGCACGGCTTGTTCGTAAATTCGAAAAATTCGTTATATTGGATAAATTTTTGCACCAAAACTTCCGTTTTCAGGCAATAACAAGCTTCTATAAAAAAAAAGGACCCGTTTACACAGATATAGTTAAAAAAATCGGTTATTGCTGACTGTTTTTTTAGTTGACTTCAACTTTTTTTGAACACTAGCTCCAACAGCCAGTATATCATTCGGAGAACAAAACAAAAAACAACAACGTTAACTAAACGCTAACAATACGAAAATTGCTTGCACTCATAGTGGCCGGGGTACTCTAACCCGAACGATCTTTGCAAACAAACGCCGTGTCGATGCTTGCTTTTTTAACACAATATAACGGCGACATACATAAATTGAATACCCAAGCATGCCTACTATTCATAAATACAAGGAATTGGCATGCAAAATAAATATTCGTTATATCGGACAAAATTTCGTTCGTTCGAAATGTAGAACCTTCAATGCAAAATTTTAAGCTGTTCTTAAATCACGATTCGTAAAAGCGAGTGTTCGTTATATTGGACGACCACTGTACTCGAAGAAATCAGATCCTTCCAAGCATTGATTAGCAATGGAGAAGAAAAAATCGCCATTGGATTTTCTGAATAAAATTCATGCTTGTGGTCTGGTTCAATATATCCAAATCTTACTACAGCTCTTAAGTTTTTTTGACTTAACCAGTCCAAATAGCGTCAGCAGAAAGTAGTTTTCTCGGAATTGAAACTCATCAAAAACTATAATAACATCAATGTCGAAACCGGCTCAGCAGCTTATCAAATGATTTCAATTGAATCGGCAATTAAACGCGAGCTCTAGGCGCAATATGAATTCACAAACAACTCCATTCCAATCGTCCCTGGCAAACATAAAATCTTAAAAACATTCACTAGCTACCAAAACTCTATCCCAAAAGAGTTGTCATTTTTGCTCCAAGCAGGGACACTGGATGACAACATGTCAAGAATTTTGAGTTTGGAAGCCGTCAACGATCAAATGAAATAAAAAACGTGAACAATGAGTCAATTGTTTATCAAAGCACATGTAGTGCAAAGTGTCCTTCCAAGTACTCCTGTCGTCAATGCAATCAGCGTCATCATTCGCTGTTGTACAACAGCACAAACCAGACGAAGGCAGCAAGAAGCAATAATATTGCCGACCATCAGCAATTCAACAGGAAACTATAACATCAACTTCTCTTATCGTGAACATTGGCTCACCATCTCATCTACAGTGATGCTAGCAACAGCGATGATTCTAATTAAGGACGCCATCGGATTCTATCACTTGGCAAAGCACTGCTAGACTCTTGCTCACAAGTGAGCATCATAAGCGAAAGTCTCTAACGGGCGTTGGGACACAAAAGATCCAAGGCAAGTACTGATATTAAAGGAGTCGGTTCCAACCCTATTAAAATTGCATATAAAACGCAAGCTGCTATTCGGTCACGTTTGAACGACACCGAAATGTCGCTGGAATTTTTAATCGTACCTAAAATAACGGGTACCATCCAGATGAAAACATCGAGCCTTTCGAACTACCGCCGGATATTAAATTAGCTGATCCAGAATTTCAAATTTCTCGTGGTATAGATTTGTTATTGGCACAGAATGCTTCTTTAGAATCTTGCAATCAGGAAAAATACTATCAAAGACCGAGTTATCTATTCTGCAGGAGACGTCATTGGGTTGGATAGTGACGGAAAATGCAGGCTAACGCACACCAGTAACTCAACTGAACTCATTATGTTTGACTAACGACAGCTGGCAATTACTTAACAAAAATATTGACAAATTCTACAGAAGTTCAAAGCAAGGTGTGTGCCGAATTTCAAGTCCCTAGGTCAAAAACTTCTATTTTGGCATGTTAAGTTATATGGGATGTGGGCGTGGCAGTCGACGGATTTCCCAGAGTTTTTCAAAATTTTTAATTTTATTCAAACAACGTCCATGCTAAATTTCATTGCTCTACGACCACTCCTTCTTTTTTTGCCTCGACATGTATGGGGACGTTACATTGTGCTCGACCGTAAAGGTGATGTTGGCGAGCCAATTCAACAACCACCATAACCACATACGATCGAGCATTGCATCGAGCCGAGCCGCTCGCAGGAGCATGCTGGAATTTGGATGATCCACTTAACTTTGTATCGTTATTGAAAAATTCCTCTATCAAGTTCAACAAAGCAAAGAAAACACCTTTTTCCCTTTGCCAATATTTGCTACGAAAATTCCCTCAAAATGGAAGATATTTCTCAACCTGGCACCACTGGCATAGTTCAGTATTTGCTTTGCAAAAACAAAATGCAAACAATGCACGCTCTCTCTCTCTCTCTCTCTCTCTCTCTCTCTCTCTCTCTCTCTCTCTCTTGATTCAAATGCGAAGCATTTTAATCGCTCTCTTTGTCTTGCAAGCATTGTTCTTTTCACTAGATCATTTGTTGTCATTGGAAGGCAATCATATTTCCGCCCGTTAAACGTTCGTCAACATCGTTCACCAAAACGCCCTTTGTTGGAGAGACGCTAGCGGGAGAGGATGATGGTTTTTGTTTAACGTACTCGGATATTCTCTTGTGCCTATATTCGTACGTGAAACTTGAAAACAGCCCCTGTGCGATTTTTACATTTGCTTCACATATTTTTGTCATTCGAACGGAAAAGTTCGAATGCCTTCGCTTATAAAATAAATTTTTTTTTTTAGCATTTTTTTGATATTTATAATTTTATTAGCTTTTAAATAATTTTAAATTCTTAATTTGATTTTTATTTGTGAGCGAAAAATAAAATAAATCAAGCAATAAGGATTATATTTAATTTTTTTAAAATAAAACTTATAAATGTTACAAATACTCCTATTTATATTTATACATATAGATGAAAAAAAAAAAAAAATTTAAGCAGTATAAATAGTTTTTTTTTTTTTGAAATTGCATTGTTGTATTTGCGTTCAATACGTTCAATGCGGTCGGAATATCAATCCTCTTTGAGAGATGAATCAGGATTTTATTTTCTTTTATTTTTAACATGGTTCCTACGCGCAAGAGGGAAACGTCGAAATATTAAATGTTGAAGCATTTGTTGAACGAAGCAAATTTTGTCTGTGTGGACACGAACAAACACATGAAAAGGAAATCTGATAATTTTTGAACGATGTTGATCATACGTCTAAACGGGCGCTTTGTGCAGGGCTCTAGTAGGTACTCATTAGTTTTCTATAACACTGTTGTATACCTTTTTACAACTGTTTACATCCATTCTTGTTTTGCCTTTAAAACATTTCATTTCACACGTCCGTTTTCGTCCAAAAATACACTCGTCGAAAGTTTTAACATAGGTACATAAGCTATACATTTTGAGAACTCTGTGCCATCTGCTTCGTATCTTTTATCTTCAATCTTTCCTTTTATTAGTTCAAAAGTTTTCTTTACTTTTTGGGTAAAACTACCACTTTCTCAATACCAATATCCAAAATTAAAATTTACAAAATAACGCACTGATGCGATGATCCTGATGCATAATAAATAAATTTAAGATGCCTAATTATAAAAAAAAACATTAATTTTGCTCAAATTGAGAAGCAAGTAAAAGCAGCTAATCCGAACAGTTTTTAATCCTAACACATAGACCTATTTCGTTGTATGAAACCACTAAACATACAACCCTTTAGGAATTTCAACTAATTTTAAATTAATGGAACAACTGATTGATTTAAAGTGACAATTAATTTAAATTCTGACTTTTTCCATGTAAGAAACTAACTTTTTTAACATGGCAATGTCCTACGGCGAAGTCAATTGTCTGGATCTGGATATCTTTTAAATTGGTCAAAAATCAATTTATTGTAAATTAGTTATAAATCAGTTTATTGTAGATTAGTTAAAAATCAATTCATTGTAAATTGGTTAAAAATCCATTTATTGTAAATTGGTTATAAATCAGTTTATATTAAATTGGTTAAAAATCCATTTATTGTAAATAAGTTATAAATCAGTTTATTGTAAATTGATTTTATTTTAGTTTTTTTTTAATTTGAAAATTATGTTTTTCAAGTTAACGGCTTAAGCCGTGTAAGTCGCTAAAGTCTGGGTGTCGCATACAGCTGAAACCGAAAACTGAAACTGAATTCCATACAACAGCGACTGAAAAAAACTGTGACTGACTTGTTTCAGTCGCTGTTGTATGGAATTCAGTTTCAGTTTTCAGTTTCAGCTGTATGCGAAACACAGCCTTAAGAACCGAAACCGAAACTGAAACTGAACTGAAATTGATTATCGTTTCAGTTGGGTATGTTTTCTGCCGCAGTTTTCTGTTTGATATGTAGTTGCTGGGAACTGAATCATAAACATAAAAAAACTGAAAGTTCGGACGTATTTCGATGAAATAATAGCTTGTTCTCACGGCGTTTGAAGCAAGTGCTTCGGCTTTCATTCCCGCTTCGCAGCAAGCGCTTTTCGCCATACAAATTTTTGACAACCCGAAGCACTATCTCTACTTGCTTCAGTTCGAAGCAAGTAGCGAAGCAAGCTAAATTTGATATCAACCCAGCTTGTTATCGAAAATAATCGGAAATAGTGGGAAATAAATGACAGCAGAGAAAGAAAAATAAACAAACCCGGGTAAAAAGATGCATTCCTTAAAAATATATTATGCATAACAATTAACTTACAATTAATCTCCATTCCGCAACAACCAAAGCTTTTGCTCACGATAATAAAAAAAAACCAACAGTCAAAAAAAAGCAGTGCGGCCAACTGTAGCAATAGAAAGTGCAAAATATCTATGTTGGCATCACTGGAACGAAGCAAGATTGCACCATGAGAACGGGAAATCTGAATCTCGCTTCAGATAACCGAAACACTTGCTTCACAACGCCGTGAGAACAAGCTATAAAATAAAAATAATTAAAATGTGTTCGGAAGTGGAAATATATGAGGCGAATGTTCGGATTGCTGCATACAACCAAGCAGATAATGAATTTGAAGAAGATTTGGATTGCATTTCGTTTTTTGGCAATCGAGAAAAAAAAAGGAACCGTTCGCATATGATGTACAAAAGAAGAGCATGGGAAGGTGTGTACAACGTGTTGATAGATCGGTAGTTGCTAGATAACGATACGAAATTTCGAGAATACTTTCGTTTGTCTCCGCATCTATTTCAAACAATACTTGCTCAAATTAAAATGGACATAGAAGGAATTCCAACGACTTTCAATCCGAAACGAATTCCATCTGAACTGAAACTATGCATCACATTGAGGTAAATATAAATATTTATTGAAAATTTGTTTCACTGGTATCACAAGTTGGGTGTGATTATGTGTATGGTGTTGATGGAACACTTTCGAGTTTTGATGCATAATTGAGGAGTTGAACAGTTTAAATCGCCGATGCGTTGCGTTCAACGCAAGCAATTTCCTCTTCCCCAACAATATTCGCAATTTGCAGCTTGACTTTGTCAATCGTCAGCGGAGGAAAAGTTTTAACAGTAGTCGCCATCGAATCAAAGAACTGCTGCACACCGCATTTTGGTGGTGGCGTTGGTGGAATGAAGTTCATTGGATTTGGTCGCTTACGTTGAAGGAATTCGCGCAAAACATCGGTTGTGGTTTCCGCTGAAGTATGGTTTCGCTTTTTTGCGGAGTTTTTGCAAATAGTACTCGTGGTGCCATCGTCGCAGACACTGAAACTACACAGAGAAAACGATACCACATAAAATGGAAGAAAAACAATAAGATTTCTCTATGGTTTTTATCCAAGAAGATTGTCTTATTGAAACCATAGAGAAAAACTTATTGTTTATTTTAACGAAAAATTGAACGAAAAGTCAAGAAGATAACTTATCATTTAGATATGAATTCTTGTAAAAAACCAGGTCGGCGGGTTCGATCCCTGCTCCAGCGAGCGTTGTTTTTTTTTTTTTTTTTTGGAAAAGTAGATAAATTTAACATTTACATTATTTGAAAATTTTAGAAATATAAGATTTTTACCAAAGTTTTTATGCTTAAAAAATTAAAAAAAAAGATTCTTAAGGAATTTCTTGAAAGCGCTTATGCGTGACGTTTCGGAAAGGCCCGACGAAAGCAACTTGGTGTTATTGGTTCGTGTCCTACTTGCTTTCTGCTCCCCGTATTTTTCCTCTCGAAATTAACTTGCGTTTTATACTCCATCTTTACACAACTTCTTTGGCCTGCGGCGGGGTTCGAACTCGGACCTTCCAGATTACAAGTCTAGCACACTTCAACTACGCCATCGCGAGATATGATTTCAGCTTGCTAGATTGATTATATCAATGTAAGTGCAAAAAAACTGGTCTGTATTTTTAAACTATGGAATGAATACGAAATTCACATATTTTTTTAAATCAATAAGTCTTGCTTTTTATATTATATTAAAAAGGCTTCTTCTTAAAGCGATAAGGATAACTTATCAAAAGGTCACTTTTATAAGAATGTCACATAGTTTGATTGATATGCTTACCTTATTATTTGAATATATCAAGAAGTTTTCCATGTTCTTTAACAAAAATAATGAGATATTCACATTAAATATATAAGGATATCTATTAAAATGTTTCAATAAGATTTTCTTTATGGATTCAAAGAGTTTTCTCTATGGAAAAAGCACATCGTTCATATAGTTTAAGAAGATTTCTCTATAAAATCGCTCAATAAGGGGATCTTATTGATTTTATGTTGTCATATTTTTTCTGTGTGTACTGAAAGGATTGTCGCTCACTCTGGCAGACTGTGATTCATTCGACATTTCCGTTTGCCCAAGTTTGCATTGATATTCTTCATTGGTTTGCCTTTGTACATAGTCGTCCAACATGTGATCTGCGTTGAATTCATGCAGGTAATCTTCAGTTTCGCTTTGTGGTATATTGGTGGTCGTCCTAAAATGGGATACCCCGAATCCATCATAGCATTTCAATCAAAAATTGCATTCAAGTAATACTCAAGATCGCTTCAGTTGCGACGTATCCAGCAAAAACATCAAGGACTGGTCTCTCTTCGATTTTTTAGCAGAAGCGGACGATCCTGTCGGTTTTTCTCCCCTATGTCGCATGAAGTAGTCGCGCATAACGACCCATTTCTTCTTGACATCTTCAATTGCAATGACAAATTATATAATGGAATCAATAATAATAATTTCTTCTTTCAGATATCTGTCTTAAGGAGAATCGTTCCGATCGCTGGCTTTCCAACTCAGAGTACATTTCTCAACAATAAACCAATCATCGGAAAGTGTTTTAAATCAATCGTTAAGCATTTTCTAAAGATTGCGATTCCGCAACCAACAACTGAGTCTCTGCACCAAAACATTCAACTGTTCTACACGAAATTATCCTAATTGTTGCGGTGCGATTGATGGCAAACATATCAGGATTCGATGCCCCGACAACGCCGGTTCGGCATTTTTCATAAAGAATATCATTCGATTGTCTTGTTGGCAATCGTCGAAGCTAATTTGAAATTTGTTGCTATCGACGTTGGCTCATATGGACGAGAAGGCGATGCAGGAATTTTTCTAAAGAGCTCAATGGGAAAGGCGATCGATCGAGGCGAATTCAATATCCCACCACCACCAGCAATTCTATTCACGGATATCGTATTGCCTAATGTTATTCTCGGTGACGAAGCTTTTGCCTTGAAAGTCAACATTATGCAACCGTACCCACGACACCAATCTTTGCACGAACGCGAAAAAGCAATCTATAACTACAGACATTCGAGAGGAAGAAGAACGACAGAAAATGCTTTCGGCGTTATGTCGTCATATTTCCGAATACTTTTTACGCCAATTCAATCATCTGTGGACAAAATTGATAATATTGTACTGGCTGCGTGCGTATTACATAACATGATGCGTTCTGAAAAAAATGTATTCTCCGTCCGAATTATCGTTCGGCAATATTACAAACATCCAAAAGTCAACATGTTCAATGGCACCACTTGCAACACGTGCTGGCCGACCCAACTGTGCAGCACCTAAAATCCGCGACACATTCAAAGATTATTTCAACGGAGTGAGAGCGGTAGAATGGCAAGAACGATTGACAAATTAAAAGTTGTACTCACCGTCCTTCTCCAATGGATCTGTCAATTTCAACCACAATATATTTTTCTTTTCGCCGTCTCGATAATCTTTGTTTTTGACATTGACTCGTTCGATTTCACGTAATTTATAATTATTTCTTCCTGTTCCGAACTAAATTTAATTTTTTTGCTCATTTTCCACAATAATAATGTTAAATAAATGAACTAACAAAAAAATTAAATTATAAACAACGACCGGCATACGTTTTCTTTGTTATAACACTAGCATAGGAATATGATTTTAACATCGATGTAGGCCCTTCGATGCATCGAAGGAAATCGATGTATTTTTCAATGCATTGGATCAAAGAAACAAAGCGATGTATTTTTTTAAGTCGCATCCCTACACTAGCCAATCACCCCTATTCTAATAGTGCGGGAGCTAGCACGTGTTTTACCCTCCTCATAAGCGCCGCATTCAAATGTATCTTAAAAGACGGGTTTTACTCGTACATCACAAAAATCGTTTGCTGCCACCTCAGAGAGGTGGCATAAGGGGCGAAAATCGACGCCCAATGGGTGAAAAAATTGCCAAAAAAGCGCGATCTGCGCCGCGGTTGAAATTTTGCTGAGTGGTAGATAAATGGCTAACTAAGCGAAAAATCATTTGCTGCCACCTGTGGGAGGTGGCGAAGTCTTGCTGCCAGGACGATAAAGTCCGCGGCGTCAAGCGAATGGACATGTTTGCAACTGAAGTCTGTTCGCAGACACTTCTGTTATAAATAGCGCAAAGACTTAAGACACGAGCTGTAAAGATGTGACATAATTTAAATGGCTTCCCTAAAAACGCAGAGCAGATTATATAAGTTTCTGGTATCAATCAACCAAGTTTTAAGTTTGAGATTTGCTTAAAAATCTTCAACATACTTGGTTTCTTTTTATTCACTCTTCCTGTGTGCTTAAATTCCGCAGTGTGCTTAAAAATAAAAATATGTAGAATCGGGCTGAATGTCATATTTCTGTCGAACAGAAACTGAAAACAATTATGAAAAATTGTTTTAGTTTCATTTGCCGAGCGGCATTTTCAGTCGACATTTCGGTCGGCGCCAAATATGAAAAATTACGTCACAGTTTTTTTTCAGTTGCTTTTGTATGGAATTCAGTTTTAGTTTCGGTTTCGGTTCCTAGCGACTACACGGCTTAAGTAGTTTTATTTAAACCGATTTTATTTCAATTTCTTTAAACTAATGTCATAATAATTTCTTTGAAATTTAATTAATACTAATAAATATATTACAAATTAATTAAAAACGTTTTGGTTTCTATGATTTTGAATTTTTTATTTTATTTAAGCTTTTTAATCAACTCTCAACTTTTACTTTAAAAAACTTTTGAAGGTGTTTCCGTAGCTTTACGTTGAATGCATTCCTTATGTATGTGGTATTTTTTAATTTTTTGTAAGCATTTGCGAATGCTTTCTTCAGGGTCCTTTTCTTCAGCAAAGGCATCTAAAATATTGATTTTTTAAATTAATTATATGTTTATATAGAATATTTTTTAGTTTTTCACCAATTAAGGCAGAGTAAAATCGTTCATGGTCCTTCAATATTTTCTTCCCATGGGTTCCATCAACATTATATTTCATGGCTATTTCGTCGCTTAACACTGCTGACAATTGTTTTTTTGGATTTTGCCGAAAAAGGGATTTCATTGCTTTAACCTGTTGGAGTAAAAACTTTTTAATGACTCTCATAAAAAAGAAAATTTTCAAAAATTGCTCTTTACTTACATAAAGTTGCTTATTTTCATCCGACAGCTTCCGCTCGAATTCAACCAAATGCTTTTCCGTTAATAACGGGAAAGTAAAGGCTAGAGATGAAAAAACTGTAGAGGTGAGAGCCTACTTGAATTGATCACTAGAAATAATTTGAGTATACTAAATTCTGGCAAAGAGGCCTACTTTTATAAATAGAATTAGGGAGGAGGTCTTAGACATCACCCAAGACACATCATTTATAAGGCATTTTGTCAAGAAATGGAAAGTTTCTACAGAAACATCCATGTCTGATCACCGTCATATTACCTTTGACATTGATTTAGGTCGACAAATTACTGGTACGTATAGGGCACCTAGGACCTCAGACTGGGAGCGTTTTAAAGTATCCCTCATGGTTAACCTAGATATGCACAAACGGGCCATCAGAAATGTCCATGACCTTGAACTGGCTGCTAGCACTTTAAACGCAGCAGTCATCAATTTATACCATGAAGCCTGTCCTGTCAAGACAAAGACTAGAAATACGACCACACCATGTATATATACTTTTTTTTGTTTAAAAACGTAAACTTCACAATCCAATTAGTTTCCATGACGCTTTAATAACTGCAAATTTAGCATCTCGGGCTCCCCTACTACTAATTGTGATATGAATTCTTGTAAAAATCAGGTCGGTGGGTTCGATCCCTACTCCAGCGAGCGTCGGTTTTTTTTTTTTTTTTTTTTGCGAAAAGTAGATAATTTAACATTTACATTATTTAAAAAACTGAGGAATAGAAGATTTTACCAAAATTTTTTGCTTAAAAAATTAAAAAAAAAGACTCTATAGGAATTTCGTGAAAGAGCTTGTGCGTGACGTTTTGGAAGGCCCGACGAAATTGTACTTGCCTGTTTTATTCTCATTTTTCTACAAGTTCTTTGGCCTGGGGCAGGGTTCGAACTCGGACCTTCCAGATAATAAATCTAGCACACTTCAACTTCGCCGTCGCTTGCTACGTTTATTATATCAATGTAAGTGCAAAACAACTGCTCAATAAGGGGTTTTTATCGATTTTATGGGGTCATATTTTTCTGTGTGAAGAGTTTCCATATTAATTTAAAATCATTTCTTATTTATTCAATAGGTAGCAACGTAAATTTCAACGCAATTCACGAATTAATATGAAAGCAAACTCAAATCAATATGGTTCAACTTCAAATCAATGTAACTTTAACATACTCCACGAAATGTATGGTGGAAACTACATCAAATCAAAGTTGAAAATTGTTATTTTAATATGTTTCGGTATTATTTTTCTTCTATATAGAAACATATTGAATTAATATGGCTCGGATTTGATTATAAGTTGCAGTTATTCCCTCAGTGTAGGTATGGGCAAAACACCGAGAAATATTCAAGTTTTTTCTTTCGAGTTCTGTTTCAATTTTTCGTGGCACTGACCATAAGTTTTTGACTCTAATATTGAAATTTTTAAATATTGATGAATTTAAGTAAAGAATATGAATTTAACCCTCGCAAAGGCACATAATTTTAAACCTTAGTTCAGGCACTTGGTGCCTGGCCAGACCCTACGCATTTACATGTATTGAGCTTGTCTACACACGACTCATTTGCGACCGGGTATCGGATGTATTTTGACGTAAATTTGACATTTTGTGTTTATACTGCGGATTCATTTGAAGCCGATTCATTTTGACGTTTGACATAGAACATAACCTAAAGAAATCATATGTTTACAATAACAAACGCTCGGTGAATAAAATTTGCAAAAAAAAAAATGAGTGATAGTGAAGAGGAATTGTGTGCTCTTGGAAATTTAAATGCGATAATTTGTGTCGCTTTATGTGCTACCAAGAGCAATAAGCGCTTTAAGAAAAAGAAACGTGAGTGGGTGAAGGAATGGAAGCTAAGAAGGATAAGCAAGGGTGCAATCCATTTAGTGCACAAGGAGCTCAAGCTTGAAGATGTACACTCTTACAGGCGATATTTGCGGATGAGCGAGGAGTGCTTTACGGAGTTACTTGGATTAGTTCAAAGCGACATGGAACGGAAAGACACCAGAATGCGGCCGGCTATTCCTCCAATTGATGCGTTAACGTGTGTGCTTCGTTTTTTGGCTACCGGAGAAACTTATCGCAGCATGGAATTTCATACACGAATATCACTGTCGTATATTTCGAAACGTGTCCCTGAAATCTGCGAAATATTGTACGAAAATTTGAGAAACCAATATTTAGAGGTATGTGAATCTTTACTCACAAATCTACTGATATATCGCACCCTTGCTACTAAATCGGAACATTTCAAAATTTCGCATTTCTCGAAAATCATTAAATCTCTCTTAAAACTAAGGAGAAATAATATTTTTCCTAAGCTTATATTACTCTCAATCGACTGCTGCATCAGTCAATATAAGCGTTAATTTTCTAGGTGTTGGGTTTCTTAAAGAAAAATGCAATCGAACATAAAAAAATTGATTAAAAAAATTTTGAATTGTGCCGACTTATTAGCAAGAGTGCGATATATGTGGTGAAAAGGAATAACTTAAGTCAATTTAAGCTAAAAATGGTTTATTCGTAGTATAAAATTTTTTACAAAGAGACGCATGTTTCAGTAAAACCGTTGACTTCACACCCTTCATATAAAAAATTAATTCAAAAATTAAAATTGCTTTTAACATGGAAAGGCATATAATTTGCAAAGCCTTAAATCGAATTTTCTCGAAATAGTAAAGTTCGACTTGAGCAGTTATTCCTTATTGCCACAGATATAACTATTTGTCAAAAAGCTATATGTATATGAAGGTGAAAATATAATTTTCAATTTGGTTTATAGTTATGTTTATTGCAATATTATTGTTGAATTTATTTATAGTTTCCAGTTGGCCAAAAATGGGAAAGCATTGCTCAAAATTTTGAAGAACGGTGGCACTTCCCGCATTGCTTGGGATGCCTCGATGGGAAACATATTGCGTTCAGAGCAGCAAAAACGGACGGCGCTTTATATTACAATTATAAAGGCTTCAATAGTATTGTTTTGCTGGCGATGTGCGATGCAGACTACAAATTCACGTTTGTTGACATTGGATGTAATGGTCGGGTAAGCGATGGAGGCGTGCTTAATCGTAGCGAATTGCCCGATGTTCTTTCCAAAGGGGACCAATATTTCCCACCCGATTGTGTCATAGGAAATAACAGAATTTTGCCGTACGTTATTTTGGGTGATGATGCGTTTCCTTTGGAAAGACATTTTATGAAGCCTTTTCCGTACCACACATCGGAAGAATCGCAACGTACATTCAACTTCCGACTGAGCCACGCCAGGCAAACTATTGAACATTCCTTCGGAATTCTCTCTAACAGATTTAGAGTTCTGCAAACGGCAATACACCTGCGACCGAGCAAGGTGGTTAAAATTGTACAGGCTTGCTGTGTTCTGCATAACTTTTTAATAAGCAGAAGTTTTAACTATGCTAGTTCAGCAAGCCAACAAACACCGTCTATGACTGCTGCGAACAGTTATAGCAACAGAGCAAACAATCCAAGGAGGCACACTAATGAAGCTGGCAAAATTCGAAATTGTTTTGCTGAGTATTTTGAAAATGAAGGCAAAGTTTTCAATTAAAGATCCCGCGCTGTATCACAATTGTTCTCGGTAATTAAACAAAAAATAATTATTAATGGAGATTTCAGTAAAAGCTCTGACAATTACTTTTTTCCTTTCAGCTCTTGTTGCGGACCGAACTCAAAGGATGTTGAAGGGGTGTCTTCTTGGATGATGTTCTAGGACCACTACTCTCAATGATTTTTCTCTTCGTCTCTACCATCGAAATCTTGCGTCACATGTAAAACTTAAACAGCTTTATTTTTAATAAAAATGTTATTGGAATTTTTTACCTCTGCACTATTGGTCTATTGTGAATAACAACTCGTCAGAAGTTCATTAGTCCGATCGAAGGTGGTAAGCCGAAGCCGAAGATTTGCCATCACCCTCGGCCGATTGCCGAAGGTGAAACCGAAGACGAAAAAATTCAAAGCACAGCAATTTTCCCCCTTTTTCTTTAATTTATTTTAAAAAAATCAGTCCATTCATGATGTTTAAAGCTTGAAACAAAAATCTTATTATTATTGAAATTCTTATGTTTATATATGAAAATAACGTGATGGATACAAGGTAATGGCAGTGGTAATGGTTAAACCATTTCATTTTTTTAAAAATCATTAAAACAAAAATCTTATTATAATTATGCTTGTGGCAGTGGTAATGGTTTAACAAACAAAAAATTAACATTCTTATAATTCATTGTTTTTTTTTAAATATAAATTCGAAAATGGCACATTGTTTCTTGGTGGGCAAGTACATATTAAAATTCTTCCTTTTATTTCATTTCATAAGATTTATTTTTTTTCTTGAAAATAAATCTATTGGCGATTTCAACGAGACGGATCGACCGATTTTTATCATATGGGCAATTCCACAGAAATCGATGAGAAGAAAAAAAAATTTTTTTCGATTAAAGTTGGAAAAAAATATCAATAATAGTTGAACAGATATGTAATCTATACGTTGCTGTTAAATTCATATAGTGCATCCTTTTTTCGCAAGTGGACACGCGTGTTTTGTGAAAAGCTTAAATTATTCGACGAAAAATGTCAAACGTTGAAAATTTTCCCAAGGTCAGCAAATAAAACATGTATATATTTTTTCGATATATAACTAAGCCCAATAATGGTTAACAATCAAGAGCTTTAGATTAAGCTGGCAAAAGTACGAAAAGTATAATTTTAAGCGACTCAGACAGTGTTGCATTTGGCCGCAAAGTTTGTGTAACATACCAACGCTAAATGCAACAAAGTTAGTGTCAAAGTAAAGCATGTCGATGAAATAAATGCTCTTTATTTTTTCCTCTAAGTATTCGAAATTGTTCAAAAATACCGTTTATATTTGTGGACTATTTTTAATTTTAAATAGCATTTAAAAGCTGTAACGTACCAACGCTTTCATGATTGTTAGCCTGACAAGGTACCGGTCGCAGTTTCAAATGTGCTAAGATCTATGTAACTTGAAAATTAGTATGTACATTTTATTTTGGGGAAAGGGAATTTCGTTCCTTCAATATTTTGAAGAATGTATGGAAATTTTGAAAGAAATGACATTGTCAAAAACAAAAAGAGCGGCTATACGATAAATTTTCGAATTAAAAAATTTCGAACATATTTAAATTCCCGAGTATTTATTTCAATTTCCCGGGGAAATGAATTCCCGGGAATCCAATCACACACCTGATTTTTTATATAATATTTGTTGGATAGAAGTCTTTGATATGCACAAACCATCCAAACTATCAAAATTTCCCAAAGGGGGGTGCAAACCCGATATAGCCACCGTCGATCCAACCCTGTTTTTGGACATACACAGTTTTAAATCATAAACGATCACGCCTAATTTTTTACTTGATGAGCAGGAGGTACCCTCATTTGATGAAACACCTGGGTTTTCAAACAGTTGCAAAAAGATAGTATTCCCGGCACATAAAGTCTGCCGGGCATAAAAAGCTTCTATACTATTCAGAAGGTTAATTTTATAGATTTAGGTCAAATCTTTTGTAAAATTTTTTTTTACTTTGGTATCTCTATGACAGTTCGATTTCAAAAATTTTATAAGCTGGATGTATAGTAAAAAAAGTTATCCAGGAAAAACCTTAAAAATCGTGATTTTTGAAACTTCTGAACCACTTCCCACGACCCAAGGAGGGACTACGAAAAGAATTTTTATGCAGTTTTTCGGACATTTACCTGGTTCATGTCCATGCCGAATTTCAATATGATATCTTTCATGGCTTAGGATTTTATTTACGAAAAACTAAAGTGTAACGCGACAACAGACAGACAGACAGACAGACAGACAGACAGACAGACAGACAAGACAGACGTGGCTAGATCGACTCCTCTTGTCACCCTGATCAAGAATATATCTATCGCGACTCCTTTGGTATGTTACATACTCCGAGCCAAACTTAATATACCCTTTCCTTCGGAAAAGGTATAAAAAGATTAAAAAATTAAAACAGAGCGATACATGTCTTCCCTCTGCGAGTTCATCATAGCACTGATTTGAAAGATTGACATGACTTCGTGTTTTCAATCGCTTCGGTTGTTTGCTTCGTTTCTCAATTACAAATGGAATTGTGCTTTAATTTCGATCGTCTTTTATACTTTTTCATCTCCGCTCTCAGTTTCTATGCGTGGAAAAAATTCTCTCTTTCACGCTCATTCACACTTGCAGCTAACACTTTGGGCACCTCTGATAAATATGAACGTGATGTATAAAAATATTCTAACCGCTAACAAGCCAAGAAACGTTTACCGTTATAACAACGACGTAATAACAGTCGCGCGTTCGTTGGTTTCTTTTTTGCGTTCTCCGCTGCTTCGTGCTCATTGTGAACGACTCGAAAAAAATTAATTTTAACCAAAATCGAGCAAGGACGTTGATGCCAAACAACTACAGTGGTCGTCCAATATAACGAATCTTATGTTGCACGGCTTGTTCGTAAATTCGAAAAATTCGTTATATTGGATAAATTTTTGCACCAAAACTTCCGTTTTCAGGCAATAACAAGCTTCTATAAAAAAAAAGGACCCGTTTACACAGATATAGTTAAAAAAATCGGTTATTGCTGACTGTTTTTTTAGTTGACTTCAACTTTTTTTGAACACTAGCTCCAACAGCCAGTATATCATTCGGAGAACAAAACAAAAAACAACAACGTTAACTAAACGCTAACAATACGAAAATTGCTTGCACTCATAGTGGCCGGGGTACTCTAACCCGAACGATCTTTGCAAACAAACGCCGTGTCGATGCTTGCTTTTTTAACACAATATAACGGCGACATACATAAATTGAATACCCAAGCATGCCTACTATTCATAAATACAAGGAATTGGCATGCAAAATAAATATTCGTTATATCGGACAAAATTTCGTTCGTTCGAAATGTAGAACCTTCAATGCAAAATTTTAAGCTGTTCTTAAATCACGATTCGTAAAAGCGAGTGTTCGTTATATTGGACGACCACTGTACTCGAAGAAATCAGATCCTTCCAAGCATTGATTAGCAATGGAGAAGAAAAAATCGCCATTGGATTTTCTGAATAAAATTCATGCTTGTGGTCTGGTTCAATATATCCAAATCTTACTACAGCTCTTAAGTTTTTTTGACTTAACCAGTCCAAATAGCGTCAGCAGAAAGTAGTTTTCTCGGAATTGAAACTCATCAAAAACTATAATAACATCAATGTCGAAACCGGCTCAGCAGCTTATCAAATGATTTCAATTGAATCGGCAATTAAACGCGAGCTCTAGGCGCAATATGAATTCACAAACAACTCCATTCCAATCGTCCCTGGCAAACATAAAATCTTAAAAACATTCACTAGCTACCAAAACTCTATCCCAAAAGAGTTGTCATTTTTGCTCCAAGCAGGGACACTGGATGACAACATGTCAAGAATTTTGAGTTTGGAAGCCGTCAACGATCAAATGAAATAAAAAACGTGAACAATGAGTCAATTGTTTATCAAAGCACATGTAGTGCAAAGTGTCCTTCCAAGTACTCCTGTCGTCAATGCAATCAGCGTCATCATTCGCTGTTGTACAACAGCACAAACCAGACGAAGGCAGCAAGAAGCAATAATATTGCCGACCATCAGCAATTCAACAGGAAACTATAACATCAACTTCTCTTATCGTGAACATTGGCTCACCATCTTCATCTACAGTGATGCTAGCAACAGCGATGATTCTAATTAAGGACGCCATCGGATTCTATCACTTGGCAAGAGCACTGCTAGACTCTTGCTCACAAGTGAGCATCATAAGCGAAAGTCTCTAACGGGCGTTGGGACACAAAAGATCCAAGGCAAGTACTGATATTAAAGGAGTCGGTTCCAACCCTATTAAAATTGCATATAAAACGCAAGCTGCTATTCGGTCACGTTTGAACGACACCGAAATGTCGCTGGAATTTTTAATCGTACCTAAAATAACGGGTACCATCCAGATGAAAACATCGAGCCTTTCGAACTACCGCCGGATATTAAATTAGCTGATCCAGAATTTCAAATTTCTCGTGGTATAGATTTGTTATTGGCACAGAATGCTTCTTTAGAATCTTGCAATCAGGAAAAATACTATCAAAGACCGAGTTATCTATTCTGCAGGAGACGTCATTGGGTTGGATAGTGACGGAAAATGCAGGCTAACGCACACCAGTAACTCAACTGAACTCATTATGTTTGACTAACGACAGCTGGCAATTACTTAACAAAAATATTGACAAATTCTACAGAAGTTCAAAGCAAGGTGTGTGCCGAATTTCAAGTCCCTAGGTCAAAAACTTCTATTTTGGCATGTTAAGTTATATGGGATGTGGGCGTGGCAGTCGACGGATTTCCCAGAGTTTTTCAAAATTTTTAATTTTATTCAAACAACGTCCATGCTAAATTTCATTGCTCTACGACCACTCCTTCTTTTTTTGCCTCGACATGTATGGGGACGTTACATTGTGCTCGACCGTAAAGGTGATGTTGGCGAGCCAATTCAACAACCACCATAACCACATACGATCGAGCATTGCATCGAGCCGAGCCGCTCGCAGGAGCATGCTGGAATTTGGATGATCCACTTAACTTTGTATCGTTATTGAAAAATTCCTCTATCAAGTTCAACAAAGCAAAGAAAACACCTTTTTCCCTTTGCCAATATTTGCTACGAAAATTCCCTCAAAATGGAAGATATTTCTCAACCTGGCACCACTGGCATAGTTCAGTATTTGCTTTGCAAAAACAAAATGCAAACAATGCACGCTCTCTCTCTCTCTCTCTCTCTCTCTCTCTCTCTCTCTCTCTCTCTCTCTTGATTCAAATGCGAAGCATTTTAATCGCTCTCTTTGTCTTGCAAGCATTGTTCTTTTCACTAGATCATTTGTTGTCATTGGAAGGCAATCATATTTCCGCCCGTTAAACGTTCGTCAACATCGTTCACCAAAACGCCCTTTGTTGGAGAGACGCTAGCGGGAGAGGATGATGGTTTTTGTTTAACGTACTCGGATATTCTCTTGTGCCTATATTCGTACGTGAAACTTGAAAACAGCCCCTGTGCGATTTTTACATTTGCTTCACATATTTTTGTCATTCGAACGGAAAAGTTCGAATGCCTTCGCTTATAAAATAAATTTTTTTTTTTAGCATTTTTTTGATATTTATAATTTTATTAGCTTTTAAATAATTTTAAATTCTTAATTTGATTTTTATTTGTGAGCGAAAAATAAAATAAATCAAGCAATAAGGATTATATTTAATTTTTTTAAAATAAAACTTATAAATGTTACAAATACTCCTATTTATATTTATACATATAGATGAAAAAAAAAAAAAAATTTAAGCAGTATAAATAGTTTTTTTTTTTTTGAAATTGCATTGTTGTATTTGCGTTCAATACGTTCAATGCGGTCGGAATATCAATCCTCTTTGAGAGATGAATCAGGATTTTATTTTCTTTTATTTTTAACATGGTTCCTACGCGCAAGAGGGAAACGTCGAAATATTAAATGTTGAAGCATTTGTTGAACGAAGCAAATTTTGTCTGTGTGGACACGAACAAACACATGAAAAGGAAATCTGATAATTTTTGAACGATGTTGATCATACGTCTAAACGGGCGCTTTGTGCAGGGCTCTAGTAGGTACTCATTAGTTTTCTATAACACTGTTGTATACCTTTTTACAACTGTTTACATCCATTCTTGTTTTGCCTTTAAAACATTTCATTTCACACGTCCGTTTTCGTCCAAAAATACACTCGTCGAAAGTTTTAACATAGGTACATAAGCTATACATTTTGAGAACTCTGTGCCATCTGCTTCGTATCTTTTATCTTCAATCTTTCCTTTTATTAGTTCAAAAGTTTTCTTTACTTTTTGGGTAAAACTACCACTTTCTCAATACCAATATCCAAAATTAAAATTTACAAAATAACGCACTGATGCGATGATCCTGATGCATAATAAATAAATTTAAGATGCCTAATTATAAAAAAAAACATTAATTTTGCTCAAATTGAGAAGCAAGTAAAAGCAGCTAATCCGAACAGTTTTTAATCCTAACACATAGACCTATTTCGTTGTATGAAACCACTAAACATACAACCCTTTAGGAATTTCAACTAATTTTAAATTAATGGAACAACTGATTGATTTAAAGTGACAATTAATTTAAATTCTGACTTTTTCCATGTAAGAAACTAACTTTTTTAACATGGCAATGTCCTACGGCGAAGTCAATTGTCTGGATCTGGATATCTTTTAAATTGGTCAAAAATCAATTTATTGTAAATTAGTTATAAATCAGTTTATTGTAGATTAGTTAAAAATCAATTCATTGTAAATTGGTTAAAAATCCATTTATTGTAAATTGGTTATAAATCAGTTTATATTAAATTGGTTAAAAATCCATTTATTGTAAATAAGTTATAAATCAGTTTATTGTAAATTGATTTTATTTTAGTTTTTTTTTAATTTGAAAATTATGTTTTTCAAGTTAACGGCTTAAGCCGTGTAAGTCGCTAAAGTCTGGGTGTCGCATACAGCTGAAACCGAAAACTGAAACTGAATTCCATACAACAGCGACTGAAAAAAACTGTGACTGACTTGTTTCAGTCGCTGTTGTATGGAATTCAGTTTCAGTTTTCAGTTTCAGCTGTATGCGAAACACAGCCTTAAGAACCGAAACCGAAACTGAAACTGAACTGAAATTGATTATCGTTTCAGTTGGGTATGTTTTCTGCCGCAGTTTTCTGTTTGATATGTAGTTGCTGGGAACTGAATCATAAACATAAAAAAACTGAAAGTTCGGACGTATTTCGATGAAATAATAGCTTGTTCTCACGGCGTTTGAAGCAAGTGCTTCGGCTTTCATTCCCGCTTCGCAGCAAGCGCTTTTCGCCATACAAATTTTTGACAACCCGAAGCACTATCTCTACTTGCTTCAGTTCGAAGCAAGTAGCGAAGCAAGCTAAATTTGATATCAACCCAGCTTGTTATCGAAAATAATCGGAAATAGTGGGAAATAAATGACAGCAGAGAAAGAAAAATAAACAAACCCGGGTAAAAAGATGCATTCCTTAAAAATATATTATGCATAACAATTAACTTACAATTAATCTCCATTCCGCAACAACCAAAGCTTTTGCTCACGATAATAAAAAAAAACCAACAGTCAAAAAAAAGCAGTGCGGCCAACTGTAGCAATAGAAAGTGCAAAATATCTATGTTGGCATCACTGGAACGAAGCAAGATTGCACCATGAGAACGGGAAATCTGAATCTCGCTTCAGATAACCGAAACACTTGCTTCACAACGCCGTGAGAACAAGCTATAAAATAAAAATAATTAAAATGTGTTCGGAAGTGGAAATATATGAGGCGAATGTTCGGATTGCTGCATACAACCAAGCAGATAATGAATTTGAAGAAGATTTGGATTGCATTTCGTTGTTGTTGGCAATCGAGAAAAAAAAAGGAACCGTTCGCATATGATGTACAAAAGAAGAGCATGGGAAGGTGTGTACAACGTGTTGATAGATCGGTAGTTGCTAGATAACGATACGAAATTTCGAGAATACTTTCGTTTGTCTCCGCATCTATTTCAAACAATACTTGCTCAAATTAAAATGGACATAGAAGGAATTCCAACGACTTTCAATCCGAAACGAATTCCATCTGAACTGAAACTATGCATCACATTGAGGTAAATATAAATATTTATTGAAAATTTGTTTCACTGGTATCACAAGTTGGGTGTGATTATGAGTGTATGGTGTTGATGGAACACTTTCGAGTTTTGATGCATAATTGAGGAGTTGAACAGTTTAAATCGCCGATGCGTTGCGTTCAACGCAAGCAATTTCCTCTTCCCCAACAATATTCGCAATTTGCAGCTTGACTTTGTCAATCGTCAGCGGAGGAAAAGTTTTAACAGTAGTCGCCATCGAATCAAAGAACTGCTGCACACCGCATTTTGGTGGTGGCGTTGGTGGAATGAAGTTCATTGGATTTGGTCGCTTACGTTGAAGGAATTCGCGCAAAACATCGGTTGTGGTTTCCGCTGAAGTATGGTTTCGCTTTTTTGCGGAGTTTTTGCAAATAGTACTCGTGGTGCCATCGTCGCAGACACTGAAACTACACAGAGAAAACGATACCACATAAAATGGAAGAAAAACAATAAGATTTCTCTATGGTTTTTATCCAAGAAGATTGTCTTATTGAAACCATAGAGAAAAACTTATTGTTTATTTTAACGAAAAATTGAACGAAAAGTCAAGAAGATAACTTATCATTTAGATATGAATTCTTGTAAAAAACCAGGTCGGCGGGTTCGATCCCTGCTCCAGCGAGCGTTGTTTTTTTTTTTTTTTTTTGGAAAAGTAGATAAATTTAACATTTACATTATTTGAAAATTTTAGAAATATAAGATTTTTACCAAAGTTTTTATGCTTAAAAAATTAAAAAAAAAGATTCTTAAGGAATTTCTTGAAAGCGCTTATGCGTGACGTTTCGGAAAGGCCCGACGAAAGCAACTTGGTGTTATTGGTTCGTGTCCTACTTGCTTTCTGCTCCCCGTATTTTTCCTCTCGAAATTAACTTGCGTTTTATACTCCATCTTTACACAACTTCTTTGGCCTGCGGCGGGGTTCGAACTCGGACCTTCCAGATTACAAGTCTAGCACACTTCAACTACGCCATCGCGAGATATGATTTCAGCTTGCTAGATTGATTATATCAATGTAAGTGCAAAAAAACTGGTCTGTATTTTTAAACTATGGAATGAATACGAAATTCACATATTTTTTTAAATCAATAAGTCTTGCTTTTATATTATATTAAAAAGGCTTCTTCTTAAAGCGATAAGGATAACTTATCAAAAGGTCACTTTTATAAGAATGTCACATAGTTTGATTGATATGCTTACCTTATTATTTGAATATATCAAGAAGTTTTCCATGTTCTTTAACAGAAATAATGAGATATTCACATTAAATATATAAGGATATCTATTAAAATGTTTCAATAAGATTTTCTTTATGGATTCAAAGAGTTTTCTCTATGGAAAAAGCACATCGTTCATATAGTTTAAGAAGATTTCTCTATAAAATCGCTCAATAAGGGGATCTTATTGATTTTATGTTGTCATATTTTTCTGTGTGTACTGAAAGGATTGTCGCTCACTCTGGCAGACTGTGATTCATTCGACATTTCCGTTTGCCCAAGTTTGCATTGATATTCTTCATTGGTTTGCCTTTGTACATAGTCGTCCAACATGTGATCTGCGTTGAATTCATGCAGGTAATCTTCAGTTTCGCTTTGTGGTATATTGGTGGTCGTCCTAAAATGGGATACCCCGAATCCATCATAGCATTTCAATCAAAAATTGCATTCAAGTAATACTCAAGATCGCTTCAGTTGCGACGTATCCAGCAAAAACATCAAGGACTGGTCTCTCTTCGATTTTTTAGCAGAAGCGGACGATCCTGTCGGTTTTTCTCCCCTATGTCGCATGAAGTAGTCGCGCATAACGACCCATTTCTTCTTGACATCTTCAATTGCAATGACAAATTATATAATGGAATCAATAATAATAATTTCTTCTTTCAGATATCTGTCTTAAGGAGAATCGTTCCGATCGCTGGCTTTCCAACTCAGAGTACATTTCTCAACAATAAACCAATCATCGGAAAGTGTTTTAAATCAATCGTTAAGCATTTTCTAAAGATTGCGATTCCGCAACCAACAACTGAGTCTCTGCACCAAAACATTCAACTGTTCTACACGAAATTATCCTAATTGTTGCGGTGCGATTGATGGCAAACATATCAGGATTCGATGCCCCGACAACGCCGGTTCGGCATTTTTCATAAAGAATATCATTCGATTGTCTTGTTGGCAATCGTCGAAGCTAATTTGAAATTTGTTGCTATCGACGTTGGCTCATATGGACGAGAAGGCGATGCAGGAATTTTTCTAAAGAGCTCAATGGGAAAGGCGATCGATCGAGGCGAATTCAATATCCCACCACCACCAGCAATTCCATTCACGGATATCGTATTGCCTAATGTTATTCTCGGTGACGAAGCTTTTGCCTTGAAAGTCAACATTATGCAACCGTACCCACGACACCAATCTTTGCACGAACGCGAAAAAGCAATCTATAACTACAGACATTCGAGAGGAAGAAGAACGACAGAAAATGCTTTCGGCGTTATGTCGTCATATTTCCGAATACTTTTTACGCCAATTCAATCATCTGTGGACAAAATTGATAATATTGTACTGGCTGCGTGCGTATTACATAACATGATGCGTTCTGAAAAAAATGTATTCTCCGTCCGAATTATCGTTCGGCAATATTACAAACATCCAAAAGTCAACATGTTCAATGGCACCACTTGCAACACGTGCTGGCCGACCCAACTGTGCAGCACCTAAAATCCGCGACACATTCAAAGATTATTTCAACGGAGTGAGAGCGGTAGAATGGCAAGAACGATTGACAAATTAAAAGTTGTACTCACCGTCCTTCTCCAATGGATCTGTCAATTTCAACCACAATATATTTTTCTTTTCGCCGTCTCGATAATCTTTGTTTTTGACATTGACTCGTTCGATTTCACGTAATTTATAATTATTTCTTCCTGTTCCGAACTAAATTTAATTTTTTTGCTCATTTTCCACAATAATAATGTTAAATAAATGAACTAACAAAAAAATTAAATTATAAACAACGACCGGCATACGTTTTCTTTGTTATAACACTAGCATAGGAATATGATTTTAACATCGATGTAGGCCCTTCGATGCATCGAAGGAAATCGATGTATTTTTCAATGCATTGGATCAAAGAAACAAAGCGATGTATTTTTTTAAGTCGCATCCCTACACTAGCCAATCACCCCTATTCTAATAGTGCGGGAGCTAGCACGTGTTTTACCCTCCTCATAAGCGCCGCATTCAAATGTATCTTAAAAGACGGGTTTTACTCGTACATCACAAAAATCGTTTGCTGCCACCTCAGAGAGGTGGCATAAGGGGCGAAAATCGACGCCCAATGGGTGAAAAAATTGCCAAAAAAGCGCGATCTGCGCCGCGGTTGAAATTTTGCTGAGTGGTAGATAAATGGCTAACTAAGCGAAAAATCATTTGCTGCCACCTGTGGGAGGTGGCGAAGTCTTGCTGCCAGGACGATAAAGTCCGCGGCGTCAAGCGAATGGACATGTTTGCAACTGAAGTCTGTTCGCAGACACTTCTGTTATAAATAGCGCAAAGACTTAAGACACGAGCTGTAAAGATGTGACATAATTTAAATGGCTTCCCTAAAAACGCAGAGCAGATTATATAAGTTTCTGGTATCAATCAACCAAGTTTTAAGTTTGAGATTTGCTTAAAAATCTTCAACATACTTGGTTTCTTTTTATTCACTCTTCCTGTGTGCTTAAATTCCGCAGTGTGCTTAAAAATAAAAATATGTAGAATCGGGCTGAATGTCATATTTCTGTCGAACAGAAACTGAAAACAATTATGAAAAATTG
>JAIPUU010000736.1:0-12030 GCA_020466095.1 Chlorops oryzae
TACATGTAATTGTAATTGAAGATTTTTCCAATACAATTACAATTACAATTGAATTTTCCCAATTACAATTACAAGTAATTGTAATTCAAAATGTTCCAATTACAATTACAAGTAATTGTAATTGAATATTCTTCAATTACCATTACAAGTAATTGTAATTAAGTCTGTAATCAATTACAATTTTGTAATTGGACTGCCCAGGTCTGGTCTCTTCAAATTGATTCTCCCGAAAGTATGCATCGAAAAATTTTGATACAGAAAATCGTGGGTTTTCCATAAAATATTGCCACATAACCACGATATCAGAAATATATAGGGAAATTATGTTAATCATGCATTATAGTTCGACAAAAAATTTTACAGGAAAACACTTAAAACTAATAGGAAATTTTAGCGATTTTAGTTTTATAATTGTTGGAACTATTCCGTTTTAACTTTTTAGCTATCGAATTTTTCTCAGACATTACCGCAAATTCAATTGTTTTGTTCAAAATTTCGTTGCTATATACTATCCCAATTAAGGTGGAAAGTTTAAAGGGCGGATTAATCCGTTCACTACCAAACTAACCTGGAGAGAACACTCCCCATTTGCAGTACTATTTTAAAAATTCTATTGGAATGTATTGTCCCAATGGTAGTGAAACGGTATTTAAGTTAGAATTCACATCCCACAAGCGTTTCAACTGGAACAGTAATTTTCAAAAATGCCCCTTAAGTAAACGTTTTTCTCGTTACTATCACCAACTTTGAATTTTCACTCATTTAACTTTTACTCTTAAGCCTATTTTCGAATTTCTATTACACCCGGTGGTGTGGCAAACTAAAGCATCCCTATGAAGAAAAATAAAAAGTGCTAAAGAGAGAAATCACTTGGCGCTGAATAATTCAATTAACATTAATTATATGCGCCTTAAGTGTTTGAATTGCACCCGGACTCAACTTTTAATTACGGTTGAATGGTGCGTACACAAGACGAAACCTCTTCCGCCCGAAGGTATCCACCCTGGGTTACAATGTTTTTTCTTTTTCTTCTTTTTTCTCTTCTCTTGCTTTTGGGCCAACATTGATTGAATGAGTTTCAAATCGTCGACAGTCAAGTGGTGGTCGAAAAAATGAAATAAAAAATAAAATGAAGTAAAAGTGCAACGTTAGTTGCACTTAAGCGCTTTTTCGATGGGTCCTCAACGCAAACTACCGCAGACAACGAGAAAACTTTTCCAACACTTGTAACAGCGATCGATGGTAGTTGGTTAAATGAAAGGAAGAACAGAGAACGGGAAAAAAAAAGGAAGAATGGAAAGCTGCCGATGGCAAAATTATTGCTGACGAGGCATGTTTGGAGCGTGCAAAGCGTAAAAAATTTTATCAAAACTCAATTTGTACGCAAAAGTTTGCTTTAGTTAATTCATTCTTTGGTGGGGAAAACCCCCTAAAAGGAGACGGTTAAATGAACGATTACAGTCGTAGGGAATAACATTTTTGATTGTTAATTTAAAAGGAAAAGAATCATGCGAAAGGATTCTGGAGAATTCAAAGTAAAGTTATTCTTATAAGCTAGGAATGATTAGAGTATATTAAACGATGGCAATGGCACAAGTTTTATGGCTAAGAAAGCGGGAAAGGCTTTTATCCGAGGTTCATTTATTCGAGGAACACTATATGGAATGGATGGCGCTCGCATAGAGAGAAGAATGCAGCTTCCTAAATATTACTTATCCGAACTATATTTCAGAATGAGTTTTGATTATTTCTTTTTAAGAGCGCAAAGTAGAATTTAAATTGTCTTTGCCAGAGGCGCTCTTATTTTTCTAACCGTGGGATTATCAATATATTTTTTTAATTTGATTTAAAGGTTATACCAAAAAAAAAAAAAGGACATTGAATTTGCGATAAATTTAAACGCGCCCTGTTCAAGATACCGAATTTGTTCGACTTGTTAATAGCATATTTTTGTTATTGTAGGACAAGATTTTCAGTTGATTCGTTCATTAATTTCTCCAAACTATGTGCGAGTTGGCACATTATTAGACCTTTTGGATGTCCGAGTTACCGCGAGTTTAATAGAAATCAATTAGGTAAAAGTGAAATCTTTACTTATACTTTAAGATATTGATGTATACTTTATGAGGTTTACACTAAACACAACTTTGGAGATTTTAAGAAATTTTAACTCTTTGGCATGTGGAAAGTTGAAGCTCTTGTGAGCCAAAAATGACGCCTTAAAGTTTAATGCAATAGTTTGGGAATCACACCTCTAAGGTGACGTGGCAAGAAGAGGAATAAAAGTCTTAAAAACCACTTACCTTGAGTAACTTTCTTTTAATTTTCGACTGATGTGAGTATGGTGGGATCGTTGTTAAAAGTCTGAACTGATTCTGAGCATATAAAGCAAGTTGGATGGTCATACTGGACAAACTACAGTTGCAACTGGAATTAAGGAAAATAATATATAAGAATATTTCTAGAACCAATAGATTTTAACTTCATTTCTAAAGATCTTTTCATACAGCAATTCCTTCTATTTCCCACAAATATTTAATTACAATCTGCTTGGTCGCGCGGTTTCACTTCTTTTGAAACTTTTCTTTGTTTGCCTTATCCTTTGTTCCATTGGAAAACTAAATGGCCAGTGGCCATTGAATCTTTCGAAGAAAATTCCATTGTTCTCAGCCTTTGTTGATTATTGCATTTGTCTGTTCATTAAGATCCTGCCATTTTATATCCTCTTTAAGATTTCGTACGCTAGAAATACACATAAATCAGTATGTCATATTTCTGAAAAAATTTTTTTTATAATAAATAATATCCAAATTTTAAGAGAATGATTTCAGTCGTTTAATTTTTATTTCTATTCAACGAAAACACGTGCTTGCAGTTTAGTTATCCTGTTATTTAATTTTGCGAAAATAGTTAAGTTTAAGACCCAAGGTCGGATTTTGTAATGACAATTCTTCCAGAACGCAATGATACGCGCAAAAATCGTTGGTTTTTCGGTGGCGCTGGAGCATGTTGTGCCACATTTTTCTCGCATCCTTTGGACCTCTTAAAAGTACTCTTGCAAACTCAAAGTGAAGGTAAAGCCAAGCTGACTGAGAGCATAAAATTCGTTTATAGAAATAATGGTAAATATCTTGCGATACAAAACGAAAAGAAGAGAAAGGGCTTTGCATGTTGAATCGTATATATAATTTTTTGCAGGTATTGGTGGATTTTATAGTGGACTATCGGCTGCACTTTTGCGTCAAGTGACATTGATAACGGCACGTTTTGGATTCTATGAAATCGGAAAGGATTTGATGAAAGCAGAAACATTCGCGGAAAAAGCATTTACTGCAACTGCGGCAGGATTTTTTAGTGGAGTCATTGGTGTACCAATGGATATGGTAAATGTTCGCATGCAGAACGATATGAAATTGCCCCCGGAGAAACGAAGAAAGTGAGCTTCTAGCCTTTGACTTATGAGTTATATTTTGTTTTCAAACGCAAGGCTAGGGTACAAAAAGTGCCAAGGATATCTGTCCCCTAATGTGTCTTAATATTGCGATTGGCAACAAGTTTACTTTTGTTCCGGCCGTAATTGGTTTCAAATTATATGCATATTTCCTTTAGCTACAGGCACGTGGGAGATGGTCTAATTAGAACTTATCGGGAAAATGGTTTTCGCTCACTTTTTTCGGGTGGAACCTTTGCCGTCGTAAGAGGATTGTTTGATGGCAATCGGTGCGAATGTTGTTTACGACGAGGTGCGAAATGAATATCTAAATTTTAACGTTTACGTTCAATCTTAAATCTTGGATAGGTTAAGCCAATTTTGAAAAGCAACTTGAACATACCTGATGGACTTGGCCTGCATATGTCGACATCCATAGTTGCTGCTGTGACGTCAGCTTTTCTGACCCAACCACTTGATGTTGTGAAAACGCGAGCTATGAACGCAAAGCCGGGCGAATTCAAAGGAAATTGGGATGTCGTGGCTAAGACCGCAAGAGAAGGCCCATTAGCTTTTTATAAAGGAATATTGCCAGCGTTTTTACGTCTGGGCCCACATACGGTCCTCACGTTCATGTTTATGGAACAATTTCGTTTATACTTTGGCTCATTGCCAAAGAAACCTTAAACTAATAAATCTAATTGCGTTATTGAAAGTGAAGCTTTCACGTTTCAGGCCTTTCACACTGGTTAATAATTGACGTCACTTCTCACTTTTTCGGTAAGCAAAGTGCGCGAATGTAGAGAAAATATGAGCGTTTTTGGTTGCACGTACTCGATAGATCGTTGAGTGCCCTCTTTTGTTCGTGAAACCACAAATTTAATTATAAAAGCGAATAAAAATTATATTTGCCGGTCAATAATTGACTAGTGTAAAAGGCATGTTTCAAAAATCTAATTGCGATGCTTTCGCGCTTGACAGCAAGAGTGCTGCCAGACTGTGCATTGTGAAACTGCTTTTGTTGCGCAACAAATACCACACGCAAAACGTTGTATTCGTTAAAGGGCCTTTTCGCGTTCACACTTAAGCTTGAGGTACAATAGGTGCGACAGAACGACACGACGATACGCTTTGTCGTCGTGATCTGTCAAATGTAATATCAATACACGCAAACCTATGGAACAACGTACAATGCTCTCGGATACGACAGCACGATGCGACAAATATTCGAAAAATTGAATATTTGTCGCTCCGACACGATTTGACATTCTGAAAGCAGGGATGGTTGCGTTAAAAACAGAGCTGATATCTGAAACATCTGTTTTGAAAGGTAAATGGAAGTTGTGAAATGAATAAGCTCAGCGAGGAAAATATTCAAATATTAATAGATTTGGTGCGCGAAAAGCATATGTTTTATGACAAGGGCCATCCGCACTATAAAAAAGCGATTGGAAGGACCACGTGTGGCAAGATATAGCAAGAAAACTACATTCAAATAGTCAATGTCAAATTTCTGAACATTCATACGAGCGGCCTTACAAAACATTTCAGGATCGTCTTTTTTCATTCCAATAAATGTTGTAGCGTAAAATCCCAATGGGTCCCGACATTCGAACATTGGTCGAACCCACCACTTTCGCGTGCGCTTTTTTGCCTCAATGTATTTTCGATGGCCTAAAAATGCTGCCGTTGCATACAAAAAAATTCGTTGCGAGCTTAATGCTCTCATTTTCCTCCTTTTTTTTATCGCAAGGTTTAAAATGTTTTTGTAAAATTTTTTTGTCGTTTGCGAGTAACATATGATTGCAAACGATACGATTTTCCCTGCTATTGTACATTGGCTTGCAACACGACAAATCGATGCGACAAATCGATTTGTCTGTCGTTCTGTCGCACCTATTGTACCTCAAGCTTTACTTGCAGTCTTGTGTGGTGTGATGACAAAAATGACCGCGTTCGAGGCATAAAAATGCGTGCATGACACTCAGAAAACACTAAGAATTTGTTTTTGGTATTTGCATGATGCAATGCTTGCAGGCCAACATGAGCGTGTAAATGCCGCTTCAACACTTCAATTATCTTGACAAATCATATAGAGCTAAAGAGCTTATAGAATATACTTTTTAGTTTGTCAAGATTGAGAAGTTTAAATAATTTTCCACTAGATCTAGCAAATTAGCAGCAAATCTTGCGAAATTCAGCGGTTGATCTGCACATTTTTGCCGAATTTGGATTACATGTTCCGTAGTCATATGCAATATATAAAATTTATTTTTTTTTTATTTTTTGTTCCATTGGTACTCACCGAACCAGATTACGAGATCGTTCCCCAAGGGGAAAAGGAAAAGCCTATGACTCGTTTGAGAGTAGAGAGAAACAAATTTGCATGCAGCAGATTGTTCTTTTATAATGTTTATATATATTAAAATAATCAACTAAAAATCTTTCCATGCTAATCAAATAATTAAAATGATTTAAGTTGAAGACTGACACAGCAACATATCGTGTCTTGAATTTTCTTCGAAAACTGGACTTGGAAGACTTTTTATGCGAGAAGAAAACTGTAATTTTTGAACAAGCAACTGAATCTAGCGGAAACTGAAGCGATCCCTACCAGAATTTAACATAACCGAACTGGCAACAATGGTCTGCCATCATCTTGACATCAGAAGTTGAGTTGGCAGTTCTACTTCATTTGAATGATCGCTCATTTTATTTCAATCGCTCACCACGAACTAGTTAGTTCATTCCAGACGTACAACGAAATCTCGTATTTTCAGAACAACATTTAAATCGCCTGGAAAGCATATTATAAAATAATTTGATAGGTTTATTGAAATTTAATGAGTGGCAGCACTTGTACTTGAATACAGTGACAAATAATGCATCTCTGTACGAACGCACATGAAGTGAGAGAAAAAGAACCATACGGAAAAAAAACTTCGTGAGTTGACCTAAATGAACTATTGAGCTAAAAGAACAGTTGTAATTTGAACCATGTACATACTTTGAACTTTGAAGATTCCTGCGAACTATTATATTAGTTCGGTTGAGTGAATAGTGTATTTGAACTACACACATATGTATGTAGTTCGTTCGTGAACTACACAATTTAATGCGATCGTATTGGCGTCAGAAGAATACTTGGTCAGAAGAATGGTTAAGTGCTGTGAATCCTATTAGTTACACATTCGAAACGAATTGACGTATAAATCATCTCCTGCCTCTCGTTCTTTGTGCGTTCTTGTTAAGATGTCGGCTTTTTTCGGTCTTGAGTGAAAGCGTCGTCACCGTTGTTGTTTTTGCAGTTCTGTTTGCTTTCCGCAGTTCAGTAAAGATATGTATATATGTGTGGATGTGTGCGGTTTTGCCGAAAGCGGCCTTACGAGTCATGGGATTTATTATTTACGGAATTTACACAGCAGTTTTTTCTGGGGATTTGCATAAGAATAACAATTATAATTGCGTCTTAAAGTAGTTTGAGGTACTAAGGTGGTGTCTGCGGTTTGTTCCTTCACTGTAGTAATTCCTACTAATCTTCAACTACTGCGCAATTAGGCACAAAAATACAAGGACTGCTCTCTTTTAATTTGGCATCCAATGCCTTAAACTGCCTCTTTACATTGAGGTGTCGTTGAGAATAAAATACTCCCAAATTTAACTGCTCCACGAGTAGACCTCAAATGGTTAATTAGAGGTCATTTGTCCCATTTGTATTAGTTGTCAATTTTTTTTAAACTATTCTTCTAGATCACTTGTAGCTTCTCAGGGCTTCGGTGTAGTCAATTCCCATTTATAAAACCCTCTACATTTTGATTGGAAATATTCAGAGCAATCTCAGAGTACAAATTTCTGTTAAGTTGACCTCTTTATCACTGCAGGGCTGCGTTTTATATGCAATGTAAATGCATTGCAAAAACAGTTTCTTTTTTCTCTAAAAGCTGCAAAACTCATAAAGCTTCATCAGGATACGTTGTAAGTGAATTTTGTGGTTATTTCAGCTTTTCAACAATAACTTGGTATGTCGTTCCGCCTTTTGTAACCTTGCCCTTTTGAAAACTAAAGTACGCAATTTGCCATTTATTAAAGCGTAGATTAAAAGCAGTTTACGCCTTGCAACCATGAGAGTCTGCGTAATTCAAAAAAAAAAAAAAAAATAGTCAGGATTTTACAAAGAGCATGAGTTATGAGTGGATGGTGTATGACCTTGCTCTCCAGCAGATTTAAAACGACAGAAAACACAAAATATGCACAACAATTTCTAACTCATCGTGGCTATGAATTCTACAAAGAGAAAGACTAATCCATTTCCATGCTGTGTATAATAAAATTTGTTTAAATTGAAGCTTTCTGGTATGGAAAATATGAGTTTTTTCTCGCATTAAAGTTCACAATCACGAGCAGCTGTAGAGTTGTTGAACATGGTGTGTGGATAGTTTAGAGCTTTTAAGTATATTTTAATTTTAACAACGAATACAGGACTTGGCATTTTGCTTACTACCTATATACATATCGTATGGCCATAAACCGTGACTTAAAGAGCAATTTCGATGAATCAGAAATTTTTGTGAAGCAAAACGAATTTGCTCTTTTTACACCCATTGGAGTGTCTGCAATTGTTTAAATGAAAATAAAATCAAGTCTCGATAGTGTGAAACCCGATAAGTGCAAAACTGGAAACAAATACATAAAAATAATAAACATACATTGGTAACGTAAGCAGGCCTGGCAAAAATTAGTTCACCATGCAGAGTCGATTTTACTCTGAATTTCAGAAACTGAAACATTGTAAAAGACACTATTGTCGAAAAGGGGCAGAATAATAGTACTCACGACTCCTTTAACTGAAAATTTTATTTTATGATTACATAGAAATACTTTTCAGTCTAAGGCCTGACACTATAGAGCTTTTTACGTAGAGAAGCCCCTGTAGAATGTAGAGAATCTACCTTTGTTGTGTTAACTCAAGACTGTCTCTACGATTCTACAGCTCTACGTAGAGCTATTGTCGAAATATTTAAAGCAGAGCTCTTCTATGTACTCCACAACTCCTTGTCGACTGTAGCTCTAACAGGTATGGCTGATGAACGTCACGACTCGTTTCTTACACAAAGGAATTAATATTCACAGTAATTTATATTGTCAATACAGGTTAAGTCTTAATTTTAATTAATTCAACAAATTTAGCTTCACCTTCAAGAGCGATACAACGATTATGCTGACCTTCCAGTCATTTTTCGAAACACATTTATGGTAGACTCCTTCGGTTTATGATCTCAAAAGGATATGAATCTCAAGTTTACTGTGCAGATGCTATTCCTCTTCATTGCATCCAAATTTTTTCCCTTGCGATGCATCCGTTATTGAGGTATTGAGAACAAAAAATGTCACGCTGGGGGCCAGATCAATGGAATGAAATATACGGTGACGTGGGAAAGCAATCTCGTATTAGCCTATATTCTTGATTTTTGCCAGTCGTTCTCATGACTATGTGGCACGTGTGCGTATGTCTTGGTGGAACCTAACACATTTTTTCTTACTAGAATATGCCGGAGCTTCGATTTATGCCGAGATGTTGCGACCATGTCAAACCTCCAATAACGTACATATAATTAGTCAGCCTTGATAGTTTTTCTTCTCAAGATACTATCGATTCAAATTATTCGCGATGCCGTGGCGATGGCCCCAGAATAAGACAGAGGCCAACTTTATCTTTGCAGCGGACTTTTGAGTCTTTCCTACGCTTTAAAAGGGGAGTGACTTTCACGTTAAATTCGGCTGTCCACTCAGCCGAAGGTGTCGATTGGACTCAGTTGTGTTGTAGGTTGTTGTAGAGTCCCACATATGCTTTCAATAAAAACACAATTGTCACATATCGACGCATTTTATTGATATTTAGTCGGGTGTAGCTTCCGCATTTTGTTAGGTAGCTGGTAAGATGCTGCTCAGAATCACAGACAAGTGTGTTGGATGTGAATTGGTGTCAACGTGTGAGGACTCGACTTTGCCGTCTCAATGAAATATTTCATGCACAATGCAATAAATAATGACGATGAAAAATTTGTCGCTATGCTCCTATTTATGTCTTGAATGATATGGACCAACATTGCCTTAAGAAATGGAAATAATATTTGTTAAGTCAATTGAGTGTCAAGCGTGGGTGGAAGGTTATTCAAGTGGAAGTTTTCAATAATTTTCTCTTTTGTCTGTGGATGCAATTTTAATGCTGAACAGTGGGAATGGCTGGAATGATAACACTAGTTTACAAAAAATAAAAAGTTGTGCGACCTGGCCCATCTGATGGTCATTTCTAAAGTAAAATTTTGTGCTGAATCCGAATATGTCATCAAAAAAATTTTAAGTAGAATAGTTTTTGAGAAATGGGCTATTTTCGGTTTTTTGAGTTTTGAAAAAAAGTATGGTTAGTAAATTGCAATTCTCTCCGAACATATTTAACCGATTCTAAATTTTAAGCTACAAATTTAAAGGCAGTTAAATTATCTACCAACAATGCCCAGAACATTCTTTAATCCAAATATACACGTAGAAGCTATTGATGAAGTTTTCCAGAAATTTGTTTAATTTTTAACAAAATTTCAATAAAAAAATCACTTTCAGTCTAATTTGCACCATGAAAAAATTTTTTAAAAATTTTTTTCTTTCTTTGGCTTCGAAGAACGATCTTTTAGGAAGAGAGGAAGCTTAATTTGATCAAATTCGCATTAAAAATGTGAAAGTTATAAGTAATTAAGCAAAAATACACAAAAATTGATTTTGTTTAATTTCTATTTTATAGAAATGGCTCAAGTCCCCTTTTTTTTCTACTATGGAGGGAACCTGTTTCCCGGATAAGAAACCAGCAGTACTCTCCCATCATTGCCTCATCCCAAAAACCTTGATAGCGGCGTTCTATGGCTTTTAATTGCTGGTGGAAGCGTTCGCCGTGTTCATCGCTTTCATCACCAAGATTTTCCAGAAAGAAATCCAAATGGGAGTGCAGGAAATGAATTTTCAAAGACATGTTTACTCCTGTTGCGATTAAATGTGATTAATATATATAAGGTTAGGAGGAAAAAAGGAGTTTACCAATTTTATTGTAGTTTGTAAGCAGATCGTCGACGATGTTTTTATATTTTGAGCTTTTAAAATTTCCCAAAAAAGATGAAACCGTTAAACAAAACGAGTCCCATGCTTTTGTTTCATCTACTGACATGATGGATCTAAATTTGAGGTCACTTATTAGTTTTTTAATTTGAGGGCCAACAAATACGCCCTCTTTTATTTTGGCATCCGATAAGTTCGGAAATACTGCTTTCAAATACGTAAATGCAGCGTTATTTCTCAGTTGCAATGTCTTTACGAGATTTTTAAAAAGTCCTAATTTGATATGTAACGGCGGCATTATTATTCGGTCTTGTTTGACGAGAGGTTTACATTTGACATTTTCTTTGCCTACATCAAAACTGGTCCTTTCCGGCCAATGTTTTTGAACATAATGCTTTGTCACCTCAAGAAACATTCAAATTAACCTTTCTTGATCTAACCGCCAGCCATAGAACGCCGCTATCAAGGTTTTTGGGATGAGGCAATGATGGGAGAGTACTGCTGGTTTCTTATCCGGGAAACAGGTTCCCTCCATAGTAGAAAAAAAAGGGGACTTGAGCCATTTCTATAAAATAGAAATTAAACAAAATCAAATTTTTGTGTATTTTTGCTTAATTACTTATAACTTTCACATTTTTAATGCGAATTTGATCAAAGTAAGCTTCCTCTCTTCCTAAAAGATCGTTCTTCGAAGCCAAAGAAAGAAAAAAATTTTTAAAAAATTTTTTCATGGTGCAAATTAGACTGAAAGTGATTTTTTTATTGAAATTTTGTTAAAAATTAAACAAATTTCTGGAAAACTTCATCAATAGCTTCTACGTGTATATTTGGATTAAAGAATGTTCTGGGCATTGTTGGTAGATAATTTAACTGCCTTTAAATTCGTAGCTTAAAATTTAGAATCGGTTAAATATGTTCGGAGAGAATTGCAATTTACTAACCATACTTTTTTTCAAAACTCAAAAAACCGAAAATAGCCCATTTCTCAAAAACTATTCTACTTAAAATTTTTTTGATGACATATTCGGATTCAGCACAAAATTTTACTTTAGAAATGACCATCAGATGGGCCAGGTCAGATTTGCTGTAAACTAGTGTAATTTTAGGTAATGATAGCGTCAAAAAGAATTGCATCGAAATCAATGTCTTTACTAAATATTTTAGAAGTGTTTTTGATTTTATATCGTATATAAAGATAAGTTGAGCTCTTCTCCGGATAGGCTATGAATATTGGAGTATTTATTTCAAGGAAATCTCCCCAACGAGAAGTTAAAGAGAAGGTGCCACAGAGGATGTTTATTTCAAAATGAAAAGCTAATAACTAAGGATTATAAGAATAAATGTCCTCGCATCAAAATCACTGGAGGAAACGTACGTGGGAAAAACTATCGCTGGCAAAAGAGGGGAGGACCGAACCCATAAAGCTTCCAACTTTGAAGAGAAACGATTTTGTTGGTGGCATTTTAGAGTGGTGGATAGCGAATCTGACTTCCAAA
>JAIPUU010001455.1:0-12110 GCA_020466095.1 Chlorops oryzae
GAGTGTGCTTGGTTCTTGGGATTCAATATTCGTACGTGGATTTTGCAAATAAGACAAAAAGATGGCAGAACAAACCAAATTGCAGCGTTTGGATAAAAAAAATTGGTTCCGCAACCAGTAAGTAACAAAACAAAAACTGAATAAATAAATTTTTATATGTAAATAATGTATTTCGAACAGCCCTGAAATCAGGTCCCGTTATCTAGCGGAAAATCAAAGCGAAGCGGACTGCATTTTCCTCATTAAAGACCCGAACAATGAGAATTTATTTTTTCTTTTCCTTTTATTGCGTCGTTTAATGAAGAATAAACTGTCATTCCATTGGGTTATGAATAAATCAAACCTTTTATTTTCATAAAAAAAATGTTTTTTTTTTTTAAATTGAATTTTTTAAAAAAGAAAACCTGTGAGAAAGATGGTGAAAGAATACATTAATGTATGGTAATGGTAATTACCACACCACTGTGGAACGATTTTTTAATTGGAAAAATAAATTCAGAAATACGAAAAAATATGAAGCGATATTCCATAAAGTAGTAAAATTATTTCCTACGCTGCTGAAAAAAAATTAAACTAAATTATACAAAAACAAGGAATTGATAAAAGCTCTTCTGAAAATTAACTGAAACAGCTTCGTTCAATAAATAAGAGAAGCCAAATTAAAGACTATGCAGTCATAAGAGGATGGTTATATGATTAATTCTGGGGCATTATTGGAAAATGAAAAAAGACAAATAAAATAAAGTGAAGTCAAATGAAGCTTCGTGTGTACCTCTATGTTGCATGTAGCATTCTCTCAGAGGCCGAAATTGATGTAGTAACGACGGAAGAGAGTGAGACATTGTTGCTGGTGGTTCAGAAAATCCCGAATAGAAATTGAAGAATCACAAGACCCTCAAAGGATTCCTTTGTGAGTTTATTTGCTGAAATTATCCTCAAAGGATTTGCCTTGGAATGCTGAGGTGGGTCTCGAAGGAAATTTTACTATAGAGTTTAGCTCAGGTTCGGTCACTTTGGGACCTGGTGGAAGCACTAGGAGTAAAGAGTCAATATTTTGCTGTACACAGTTCTTTGCTCATTACGAGCTCTTATTCTTTTCTAATGCATATGGAAATCGTCCACCGTGACAAGAAAACTTATTTTCTAAATATTGCAATTTTTTTAAGGTTTCTTAAAATAATGGATATTTAACAGTGTGAAAACTTTAAGAAATTGGAAAAAATTGTAAATGATTTCGAAATTTGAGCAAGTTTTGCAAGCTATAGCAGACAGCAGAGAAATGGAAAGAAATGAAGGCTGCGGCAAAAAAGGTCAATAAAATTATAATTTGAGTAATATGCAAAAAAAATTCTTAAATTTATTGAATCAATTTCAATATAAAGGCAATTCAAAAAGTCTTCGAAAATTCAATTTTTATTTAGCCCTAGCTAAAAGGAGTAGTTTACAGCTAAAAATACCAATTTCAGCAGAGGATAAAGGGTCTGGCGGGTTGCGGCATCATGAAGAGAATTTTGAAATATTGTTGATTTTTCGATAGGTGCCATCTAAAAACACTGTGGAGACTACTTTTTATGAACGGTCCTTGAAATATCCTTGAAAATCATTTTTTAATAAGTCTTTTTTCAAAATTTTATATCTCAAAAACTAATTAAGATAAGAAGATGAAACAAACACTGGCCGATTGCTAATATAACAGGAAATCAAAAAAAAAAATTTTTTTTAATTTTACACTGAGAAAAATTTTCCCACAAAACTCAAAAGACAATTAAAAAAAAAAAAATTTCAGTGTATTCGCAGGAGACTACTTTTTAGATTTTTATTTTGAACGGTCCTTGAAATATCCTGAAAAATACTTTTTTGTTAAGACTTTTTTAAAATTGTATATCTCAACAACCAATTAAGATAGAGAAACAATCTAAACAAATTCTGTTAGATAATAAAACAAGGAAGCTAAAAAAATTTTTTTAATTTTTACACTGAGAAAAATTTTCCCACAGAACTTAAAAGACAATTTAAAATTTTTTTTTCAGTGTATTCCCAGTTTGACGCCGCTCTAAAAAATTTTTTTTTAAATACCTCTAAGTATTTGCTTTCATTTAAAAAAAAAGTTTCATTCAAATAAAATGGCGCAACAGTGAGATATTCAAAAAATTACAAGGGCACATAGATGCTCTAGTACTAGTATCCAGTACAAATGTGCGAAAATGACACAAAACACATTACTCATACGGCATGTTATTAAAAATTGAATATCTCCAGAACTAAATAAGATAAAAAGAGAAAAAAAAGCGGTGACTTATTCTTAATAAAACAAGGAATATAGAAAATTGAATTTTAAATTTTACACTGAGAAAAATTTTTGCACAAAAATGAAAATAAAATTTTAACTATTTTTTCAGTGTATTCCAGATTTCGTAAAACCTTTTGAGTGTTAAAAAAAATACCCTGTTTTATTAACAATAAGTCAATAAAGAGTTTTTAGAAGACGTTGTGGATTGTCTAATTGTTGATATCAAAAGTAAAATTACATTAGCATCAGAAAAACAGATTAAAAAAAGATTATTTTGAAATTAACATTTCGAAATCGAAATGATTGGACCCTAAGGCCGAAAAAATATTAAAGTATTTAAATTTAAAATATAATAAAAAGTGTCGAATAAAAAACTACAAAAAAACTAGCACATAATGTTACAAAAGGTAATCGAAGCGACCAGGCTTCGACTTTTTCGCATTTAGCGCTGCGCAAGTCACCCTACAGCACCATACGGTAATGTCATTGCATTGGTCACGTAGAATCGGGTAAAAAAGAAAACATAAGCGACCGACTCGAAAGACGATTTTTGAATATTTCAGGCGCGCGACTGCCGAAGCATAGTGTATCCGATACACTGTATCGCAATCTGGAGGTCAGCATTGGGAATGAGTAAAAAATAAAATCAACGATAGAGTACATTGGTAGCTCTTTATATATTTAATAATCTTTGGCTTTAGCTTCAGCTTCACTATAATTGAAGCCTTATGCTCATACAAACGAACAGTGAAACGCAAATTTTAAAAATTTTACACATGAATCACATGTGCGATATTTAAGTTCCTATTTATCTCCTAATTTCGTTTCGGATGTCTAACAGTTAGCCCATAAGAAAATACGTGGGGCAATGATGAATGTATGCATTATGTCCTCCCCACACTAGTTCTGAGCTTGAAGTTTTAGACGAATTTTTCTCGAAACGTGATTTTCTGTCACAGACCAAAGTATCGCACCGATTGCTTTAAAACTTTAATATACTTATTCTTCCACATAAGAGAAGTTCTCGCAGGTACCAGAATTGCTTTTCTCCGAAATTTATTAACAATTTCTTGTAACGATTTTTTACAAAAAAAAAAAATCCCGATTTTTGACACTTTTCCCGGACCGCCACTTTTTTGTTTTTTATAATATGCAGAGCCGGATTAAGGTTGCCGGGGGCCCGGGGGCCAGAGAATAGTGGTGGCCCCTCTGTTAATTGAAAGATATAGGATGAAATTTCACACAATAGCAGAAAATGTGTTTGTAGAAAGGTTATCAATACGATATACGATATCGACATTCTAATGCTCGATACCCATCCCTACTTATTAGAACGTGCAAAAAATTCGATAACTTCTAATAAAAGTTGCCAGATCGGTTATTTTAAATTCTGCTAGGGAGTTCTTCACTTTCCTCTAGATTCTGCGACGTGGTTGCCAATTTAACGGAATCTCCGCGGAATTATAAAATACATGTGTATAATATATCATGCGACCAAATTACTGTTTAAGAAATTTTAAAATTAAATTTTATGGAATTTCGACCTTTTTTGGATACATTCAGCGGAATATTTCGCTGAAAATTGGCAACAGTTTTTTTGCGGTTAGTTCAAAAATAGCAGTTTTATTCTCGAATAAGAAGTGTAGTTTTCTTAAAAATATGTTTCTGTCTCAGAAGTTCGTATGATAAGAAAGGTTACTAATACACTAAGGGAAAAACTGCAACTTAAAATCAAATCCGAGCCATATTAATTCAATATGTTTCAATATAGAAGAAAAATAATACCGAAACATATTAAAGTAAAAATTTTCAACTTTGATTTGATGTAGTTTCCATATATTTCGTGGAGTATGTTAAAGTTGCATTGATTTGAAGTTGCACCATATTAATTTGAGTTTGTTTTCATATTAATTCATGAATTGCGTTGAAATTTACGTTGCTACCTATTGAATCAATAAGAAACGTTATTAAATTAATATGGAAACTCTTCACACAGAAAAATATGACACCATTAAATCGATAAGATCCCCTTATTGAACAGTTTTTTTTGCACTTACATTGATATAATCAATCTAGCAAGCTGAAATCATATCGCGCGATGGCGTAGTTGAAGTGTGCTAGACTTGTAATCTGGAAGGCCCGAGTTCGAACCCTGCCGCAGGCCAAAGAATTTGTGGAAAAATGGAGAATAAAAAACAGGCAAGTAAATTTTAAGGAAAAATTACGGGGAGCAGAAAGTAAGTTGGACGCGAACCAATAAAACAAGTTGCTTTCGTCGGGTCTTCCAAAAGTCACGCACAAGCACGTTCAAGAAATTCCTATAGAATCTTTTTTTAATTTTTTTAAGCATAAAAATTTTGTAAAATGTTTTATTTCTCAGTTTTTCAAATAATGTAAATATTAAATTATCTACTTTTCCAAAAAAAAAAAAAATCGACGCTCGCTGGAGCAGGGATCGAACCCACCGACCTGGTTTTTACAAGAATTTCATATCACAATTAAGTAGAATCTAATATTAATTCAATACCGAAAAATATCATTTTAATATGGTTTCTATATTAAAATCGTCGATATTGCGCCACCTTAATTCAATGGTGTTCCATATTGAATCAAAATTTTTCTACGTTACTAGACTTTCGTTAACGTTTCACATCGAATCAATGTGGTTTTTATTGATTTTATGTGGTTTTTTCTCTGGGTGTAGAAACAAAAATACAAGTTGTTTGTCAGAGACATGATATTTGAATTTCGGAAAACCTCACCAACAGTTGAAAACAACTTCTGGTAGGTATATGTTCACAAGTAGTGGACCATTATTCCCAGATTAGGGGAATTCTTTTTTCTCTGCTCGGTGAGGACAAATGGAACATAAATTTTTTTGATCTTTTTGCGCACGACCACAGAACATGTAATTCAAATTCGGTTAAAAATGTACGGAAAAAATTCCGCTCGATTTTTTGCTAACCGCAAGAATGCATTTTTCTCCGCTGTCCAACTTCAAAATCTGCTAGATATGCATATTTTCACTAAACGACAGATTGATTGTTAGCAAAAGTACGTTTTGTGATTGATAAAAGGTTTTTTCAATTCTTAAGTCCACTGAATAACCGTATAAAACAAGTGAAAATTTTAAGAGATTAATTACTGAATATCTTGAAAACTATAATAAATAAATAAAATTAATTTGATCACTGCTGGTGGGGGCCCCCACGTGGTGGAGGCCCGGTGCCACTGGCCCCCTGGCTCCCCCCATAATCCGGCCCTGATAATATGGTTCTGGTGCGGACGATATTGACAGACGTGCTTAAAAATAATCCACTCGACTCTTTTTGTATCAGATAACCTGAAAAGCCTATCCGTGTTGCCCAACGACCTTTTATTTTTGCAGTGTATACTTTGACAAAAAAAATATGTTCATAATTAGAGCTCGGATTTTGAATTTTTTGAATTATTTGAATTTATTGAATATTTTGAATTTTTTTTTGTTGGAATTTAATTGTGCTTCTTGAAGTAAGTAGGCTTTTTTTTTGCTAATTTGACAATTCAACATTTTAAAAGGCATACTAAATCGAACTTATTTGGAATTTTTCACTGTAAATTTTTTTGAATATTTTGAATTTTTTGAACTTTTTTTTTTTAATTTTTTTTTATATATTGTTTTTCTTTTCATTTTTTTACATATTCAAATTCCGAGGCATATTTATAGTAATGTAAAAAAAAAATATAAAACAAGTAAGGGTGTTGTAGTCAGGCGAGTCTGACAATAAAATACCCGACACAGACTCACATGTTCAAATAAGTTTTAATATCAAGAGGTGTTTTAGGCCATAAGGGGCCCCATATACCGACTTTTATTAAATTTCTTTATGAAAACTGCCTCTTTGCCACGCCCACTTTTCCAATTTTTTGGAATTCTAATCGGAGGCTTACATATACTCTCAAATCCTAAGTTTCATTGAAATATTTCTAAAAAGTCAGATTTTGGGGCACTTTTAAGATTTTTGTGACAGACCCTAGTACTGGAGGTACCCCTAAAAATGGTCCGATCGGATCCATTCTCGAACTTGTTCTTACTCATGTCCCCGTGAGCACGCATACCAAATTTTGTCAAGATAGCTCAACTCCTTCGATAAGATAACTGTATACAAACAGACGGACAGACAGACGGACAGACAGACGGACATGTCTAAATCGAATCTCCTGGTGACGCTGATCATTTCTATATACATTTTGTATGGTATATCTCGACTGGTTCTGGGTGTTACACACAACCACACAAACGCAATATACCCTCGACACAGAGTGTGTCGCGTATAAAAATACATGTAATTGAACGAAGAAAAAAAATTCAAAATTGAAAACAATACCAAATTGGCTCCAAATCCTGATGAGGGTTAAACATCAAATTTTTTTCTGGACCGATTTAGTGAAAATGTTCGCAAAAAAGTCTACTGGCAGCACTGTCGAATATTCGAATTGGGGGAATCCCGATATTTCGAAGCAAAGCTTTTGTCAATTCAGAGCATGTACAAAGAGTATAGATCAGTGCTGTCATTTTTGTATCTTACAAAGTAGCAAAATGCGTTTAAAATGGTACTTTTTATAAAATAAACCGAGTACTTCTAAAAAAAAGGAGATTTTAAGCAATAGAAGAAAAAGAAAGACTAGTTGGGGGTTTCCTTCGAAAACCTCGAACACTCGTAAATCAAGAAGGCTACAAGGCTTCTTTTTCGCTTCTTCAATTTTTTCACTTTTAATATTTTTTATTAAATTTTTTTTTCGGACATTCGATTGAATTTATACCTATAGCCCAAAAATGGCATCAGATATATGGCTTGACGCCAAAAATTATATCGAACTTATTGCTTGGACTTCGTGAATGTTAAAAACAGATAAACGTATGCGAGTATAAAAAGTTTTCGAAGATGCTATAACATCCAAATAGTAGTACGTGAATGAAAGGAGTAATAAGCTAGTACGGCGAGATAAAAAGTAGCAAAAAAAACTGCTATAGTAGCATTTCGACAGCACTGGTATAGATATACTTTTTGGCATGTACATGATATAGAGTCGAACTCAGTGCGTTCAGGGTTGCCGTCAGTGGTGGGCCCTCGCTATATTAGCTATTATTAGCTGTCTACATCTAATGCGGTGCAATAATTGCTAGATATCTACATATGTTGTTGGATTTCAGATTCGTACCGTTCAACAAAACAACCTAAAGCCGCGCAAAAAGGAAGTATTCTAGGCGTGAATAAATGGAAAAATTATGATACTCTTGGCTTAAAAATGCTCAAAGCACTTGGGTTCTTCATATTCACTTCACCAGTGTGCTTAAAAAGGTTCCTCCCTTGATGGAATTTGTAGACCTTAGAAATCAGTTTAAAATGTGAACAGCGCGTGAAGCGAGCGCATTGTCAAGCGCAATCGTTGCGTGCTGTTTTGATATGTGCACATACGAGTATAGGCATTGTTCGCTCGCTCAGTGGTTATTGAGGGAAATATGCTAGGTAAGCAGCTTCAAAGGTGTATTTGGAGCACTAATCATGGTCCGCCCATTCTGATTTATGCATCAATTTAAAGGGGAAGAACTAAGCTTTATTTCAAAATTAAAAAATAAAAAATAAAAATATGACGTCTCTCCTAGAAAATCAAGAAATAAAACTAAAATGCCAAATTTTCCTCAATTACCGTTATCGAAAAATTTTTTAAGTATTGTTTTCGAAAAGTTCAGAAAATTTTTTTTAAGAAACATTCGAAAAATTTTTGAAGCGAGGCGATTTTAGCTCCATTGTAATTCAATGAAATATGTTCTTCGAAGCAAAAATCTAAATTTTGACACCCTGTAAAAAAAAACATTATTTTCCTTCTTTACTAAGGTATAAGTAGTCAGAATCTGATATACAGAAGTCAGAAACAAAAATCGTGTTTACTTGTGTTATTGCTTTCAGTAACATTGAAATAGGCCCGTTTGTTTTTAGTTCTCCGACATTTATGTAAATGTGAGAAATATCTTCTAACTTCTTTATTTTTCAACCGATTTTAAAGAAATTTTTTATATACGCTTAATATCTGTTTATCACTTTTAGTTACCGAAAAATATTTCAAAAATTTTGTTAGTACTTAAAAGATTAAATGAACTTTTAAAAATTTTAAAAAAAACTTTAAAAATTCAAACTTTTGCAAGTTCAAATGTCTATAGTCCAAAAACTAAGACACCGATTGTAACAAGTGGTATATCGCTGGAAATAGAAGAGTTTTCTGCTTTAAAATAAAACATTTTTATGTTATTTAGGTAGGCAGTTTTTTAGTTCTTCGGCAAAATCTCATAAAGTTATCAAAAAACAGGTTTTTTGCGTATACCTCAAAAAGAATCCTTTGAAAAAATAAACGGATGCTATTTTCGTGATAAACGACCCTAATTTAGTCTAAAAACCATCATTTCGTTTCTACTCTCGCAAAAGTCCTAAATTCTGTAAACAAGTGTTATGAATTAGTTGTGATAATTTAAATTGTAAACATATAAATTTCTGCTCTTTCGAATGACATTCTTGTAAAAGTGTCCTTTAAAAATGAGAGCGGCATAACAGAAATAGTAGAAAATAGTTGATTAGTCTATTTAACAATGAAGGACTTATGACTTATGCTGGATTCATCATAATTTTGCCACAAGTGAAAACACTGGCCACCTCCTATCAAATTTCATAATAAAAAGGTGTTTGAGAACTAGAAAATAAAAATGGTCCTATGAAATTTGAAAAACTAGAAATGAAAAATGGCCCCAATTTTGGGGTAATTTTTCACTATGCAAAATGGCCCCACTTTAAAAATGAAATTTGGCCCCAAAATCAAATGATAAGTCAAGAATATAAAACATAACCAAATAAAAGAGGCCCCGACTTTTGGGGTCATTTTGCATTATGAATTATAGCCCCATCATGAATTGAAAAACCGCCCCAAGAATCAGGATTCGTTTTGAATACAAATGAAAAATGGCCCCAAACTACAACTTGAAATTTTTTAATTGAAAAATGGCCCCAAAATTGGGGTAATTTTGCATTATGAAAAATCACCCCAATTCAAGAAAGGAAAAAAGGCCCCAAACTTGGGGTAATTTTGCATTATGAAAAAAGACCCCAAATCAAAAAAGGAAAAATTACCCCAAACTTGGGGTAATTTTGCATTATGAAAAAAGACCCCAAATCAAAAAAGGAAAAATTACCCCAAACTTGGAAAAATCTAGGTATAAAAAAATTACAGAAATATAAGAAAAATTTATGACTGCTGTTAAAACTAGTAAACGACATTTTTTCTGATGGAGACGAAAGTTTTTTTTTGAAGAAATCGGGTGATAGCAGGCAAAATTTTTTAAAATCGCGCGCGCGCGAAAGAAGACCCCAAATCAAAAAAGGAAAAATGGTCCCAAAATTGGGGTAAATTTGCATTATGAAAAAAAACCCCAAATCAAAAAAGGAAAAAATGGCCCCAAACTCAATGTAATTTTTGAAAAATGCAAAATGACCCCAAACAAAAAGGAAAAAAGACCCCAAAAATAATGAAAAATCGCCCCAAAATTCGTGTTGTTGTTTTCAATATAAAGTTTTGGGGTCATTTTTCATTTTGAGTTTGGGGCCATTTTGCATTGGGGCCATTTTTCAGGGAGCCAAAATTTCGTTCATTAATTTCTAAGCCTTCTTGATTTACGATTTTTCGAAGTTTTCAAGGCAAATACACGTTTAAGGGAAGACCCCTACTACTATCACTTATAAAGGTAGGGCATAAATTTTTTTAGGTAGGGCATTGCCCCTCAATGGCCCCCCCTGGCTACGGCCCTGCGTACACTGAAAGTGGAACGAAAAAGCTTTGCGTTTGAAATTATTTCATAGTAGGGAGAACTTCAATGTATAGACGTTCACTATACGGAAGTTCGACTGTACAAACAGACGGACGGACAGACAGACGGACAGACGGACGGACTGACAGACGGACAGACAGACGGACAGACAGACGGACATGGCTAAATCGCATCTCCTGGTGACGCTGATCATTTCTATATATATTTTATATGGTCTATCTCTGCTGGTTCTGGGTGTTACACACAACCACACAAACGCAATATACCCTCGACACAGAGTGTGTCGGGTATAAAAAGACATGTAATTGAACGAAGAAAAAAAATTCAAAATTGAAAACAATACCACATTGGCTTTAAATCCTGATGAGGGTTAAACATCAAATTTTTTACTGCACCGATTAAGTGAAAATGTTCGCAAAAAAGTCTACTGGCAGCACTGTCGAATATTCGAATTGGGGGAATCCCAATATTTTGAAGCAAAGCTTTTGTCAATTCAGAGCAGTGCTGCCAGTACTTCAGTGACCGATAGAAATTTCCCACGAAAATCCCCTCAAACAAAAATATATTTTTCCTGAACAAAATGTTGATCATCGCAATATTTCTTAGCATTAAAACCTTAAGGTAGCTGCGCAAAATTACATATTTTATTTTAAGAAATTGTACGTTTGAAAAGGCCTCAAGACCACTACTATTAAGGCAAGTTGGTGGGGAGATTGAAAAGGCCATTAAGGGCCTCATTTTTTTCTATTTCTTAATGAAAACTGCCCCCTTGCCACCCCTAATTATAATAATAGGCCGATCGTTAAAATTTTTGGAGAGGATGTTTATTACCAGAGCACGCATACATGACAAATTTGGTTTATGTCCCATTTGAATTTCAGGTGAAATTCAGCCACGCCCAACTTTCTAATTTTGAAAATTTCTTTTACAACCCCAAAGTGAAATATAGAATATGATATATGTATATACATATTAACAATAAATACGTACTAAAAGTTCGTTATCACATCCACATTCGAGCATGCTCCTGCGAGATGCTCGGCTCGATACAATGCTCGATCGTAAAAGGTCATGTTAGCGAGCCAATTCATCAACCAACATTACCACATACGATCGAGCATTACATCGAGCCGAGCCGCTCGCAGAAGCTTGCTCGAATGTGGATGATCCACTTAGGGCTTTGTACCGATTATTGAAAAATCCCTCTATCGTATTCAACAAAGCAAAGAAAATCCCCTTTTCCCTTTTGCCAATATTTGGTGCAAAAATTCCCTCAATATGGAAATATCCCTCAACCTGGCAGCACTGATTCAGAGCATGTACAAAGAATATAGATATACTTTTTGACATATATGTACATGATATAGAGTCGAACTCAGTGCGTTCAGGGTTGCCGTCACTGGTGGGCCCTCGCTATATTAGCTATTATTAGCTGTCTACATCTAATGCGGTACAATAATAGCTAGATATCTACATATGTTGTTGGATTTCAGATTCGTACCGTTCAACAAAACAACCTAAAGCCGCGCAAAAAGGAAGTATTCGAGGCGTAAATAAATGGAAAAATTATGATACTCTTTGCTTAAAAATGCTCATAGCACTTGGGTTCTTCATATTCACTTCTCCAGTGTGCTTAAAAAGTTAAACAATTTTTCAACTCCGCACGGAAAAACTCCCAGAAGGTCTGTTCGCGTACTGCACGAAACTGCCCAAAACTGCCCAATTTTTTGAAAACTGTATGAAAATTGGGCAGTTTCGTGCCGTACGCGAACAGACCTAGAGAATATTTATAGTCGGGCTGATAGGCTGGCGGTTTTTGGCGGTGTTCTAGCCTTGGTTGTATCTAAAAAAAAGTTTGTTGGCAACCCTGAATACGCATGCTATTCATTTCTGTTGAGTTGAGGAGTGTGCATTAGAGCCCTGCTGGGTATTAGAGCCCTGCATGGGTATGCCTTTTCGCGTATT